>JAUYWV010105141.1:0-13067 GCA_032274565.1 Nematoplana nigrocapitula | reverse complement strand
AGAAAGAGAGAGAGAAAGAGAGAGAGGAAGACAGAGAGAGAGAGAGAGAAAGAGAGAGAGAGAGAGAGAAAGAGAGAGAGAGAGAAAGAGAGAGAGAAAGAGAGAGAGAGAGAGTGAGATAGTGAGAGAGAGAGAGACAGACTGACAGACAAACAGAACAGCAACTCTAGCGAATTCAAATGGAGTGTCGCGTTTTAATACATTTCCATTATAGGCATAACTAACCAACTACAGTATATCAAATGTGGCATACATCAGTGGTTGTTTTTGGTCCATTTTACATCATGAAAATCAAATAAGGTAAATAGATATTTTGCAAGGGAAATACTATACAAAAAGAGATATAGAAAAGAATGGCACATAAGGGTGTAAGTTACACCATATTCACCTCTTGTTGTGATTGTGGCGTCTGATGTCTCTGGCATAGTCATGACTTCCTTCTTACTTGGGTTTACCAAAAGGCCTAATATTACGTGCTTAGGTGATGAGGTTGTCTAGCATTCTTTGAGCTGCCACTCGGCAACCAGTCCAACATCACTATGAAGATGAAAGGGGTCAGATATCCCCCTGAAATACCTCTGCAATTGTTGGAAAAGTGACGTCTGTTTATCCGCCAGATGTTAAAACACAGAGCACACTTTTACAAGTTTGTCCAGAACGTTGTAAGTGTTAAGGACTTTGTGGAATACACTTGCTTGATACAGAGTCGAACGCTTTTTTAAAATCAACAAATATTACTGTCATGTCACACTGCTGTTTCATCGATTCTTCAGTGATTCTTCTATAAGCACTCATATTTGTGTGACTGTTGGCTTGTAGATAGTAGTCTATAACCGGATATCTATCTATCTATGGACATTTACATTATTCATTTCAGTTAAATAAAGTTCCTTTGGTACATTTCATATACAGTTAGAGCTAATGCGGTGAAGCGAAACGTTCCATACACATGTATATCCGGTTTCTTTCATTTGGATTCGATAACTTATATCTATCTTACTTTCCCATTAGCGATATAAGGATATTGTAAGTTATGACTTGTTTTTCGATTCTAAAATGCTCTCTATCAGTAGCTTGACTGAGAGAGAGATAAATAAGCATTAGACGTTCCAGAACACTTACACAGAACCGATCAAATAGGTATGTAAATTGGAGCTGTTCACTACTGCCCGTCCCTGTCTCGTACAGCGTCAAACAAACCTGCGTGTCCAAATTGCAACGCGTCTGTCGGGTAGTGTTCTGCTATGCAGCGTGAAGCTGCTCGTAAACCTTCTGGTTGACATACATACTGTACTACAGTGTATATGTATTCAGCCAGGCTTACAGATTTTTGTAGAAACATCGGTATTTCTTTTCTTTAAAGCCAACCCTGATCGCACACCTGTCACAACATCGGGACTGAGTGTACATTCTCCCAGACCCTGTAGAGATTGGTATTTGCGCAAATCAGATGTCTACGAAATGTACTACCTCCTATGACGGTCTGCCAACTTTTACACGCATCCATTAAGCTTCCTGGGATTTTTTTCTGCCTAAATCGATCTAATTCTGATCAACTGTATAGGAACCGCCATGTGTTGACCTGGAAACATTTATTTTTGTCACATTTAAAAATGCAGATAAACTTATTTCGACCGATTGACAACTTTTTATATATATATGTATATACCTGGAGTATAGAGATATAGATATATATATCATCATCATCATCATTATTGATGCCTTAGTCTGTGTTTTATCTAATCATTTGCCGCCTTTGCGAGTCCTAAGCTTGACTTCCTCTCTGTTTGGAACATTCGATTTTTTCTAATGCACCTTTGTCGCATTGCTGAAGACCTCCAGGTTTGATTTTGTGGTTCTTGTTCGGGGTCAATTCTTCTTTGCTATTTCTATAGCATCACAGCTGTATGTTAAAATATTTCAAAATAAATTCATAGCTATCTAAAAAATTTATTGATTTTCTTTAAATACGAATAATAAATAAATATATATATATATTGTATATTGCCTATTTGACGCACATTTCGGTTTATACGTTTGTGATCACCTTATCGTCATAGTTCACATTCTTAGTCGCCTTCTTTCATTACGGGGCGAGAAACTAATCAGCAAATTACTGAGGGGAATTGTGTGTTATTTTGGAAATCGATAAAATACAATGAGTCTGGCCAACATGGAAACCGGGTAATAAGAAGGGTCTCCTAGCTACTTGTATATCAGCAATAATCAATTAAATATATAATATTTCATCGTACAAATTATGATTTCTAAATGTTTTTTACGGCAGCTTTTATTTTGTCTATAAGTACTGTTTGCTTTGATTGCTTTCGTTTTGATAGAAATAACAAAAATGTGATTGCGGCTCTTGAGTGTAATTTTTTCGGTGAATTCTTATGAGCATTGAGAGCACTCAATTTCTACGCTAATCTCACGGAATGCACGAAATGTACAGTAGGTACTATATACTGTATATGTGCTTCGTATAAACAACTTCTGAACAGTTACGGAAACAATAAGGCTTAAATGTAAAAATATTAATGTACTATTATTCTGTGGACGTGAGTCATGTGTAATGTAATTAATAGATCTCTACTGATGTAAACGAAAGTACAGTCTGTTTTTTCACTATACATCACTATACATGTATGAAGTAGTTTAGATAATTATAATTCCACTAATCGACAGATTTATTTGGTTGGTTATTATTTGAATGCTTGGAAGATGCGATGAAAGAAGGTGATTTTACTCTCTGCGTATATTGTATACTGATAAATCTACTTTCAACGAATATTATTGAGTGATATTGTTTTTCCATGCGTACTTTTATATTTTTGTTGTTATTTTGGAAATTACTGGTGCATTCGTGGGGCTATTTTTGCCGTTTTGAAATTATGGGCCCAGTATACGCGGGACTGGTTGTATTTAACATCTTGCTATACTTTAGACTTTCTATCCTGCATAATTTTACCAGGACACACACGATATTCATGCGATAGAGTTTTAGCCCGATTTGTCAATCACCTCCCAGAAAAAATAGTTTATTTTGTCACTCATTCCCTCACATAGTACATTACAAAACTTTTGATTTTCTAAAAATATCTATGAACTACAGAATGTGGGAAATATTATTGAGAATAAGAATAGGAAATCAACAATGTCAAAGATTGCCGCCCCCCTTCATTTTGCAGATGTATAACGGTACTTCTTCAAAAAATCACAGACAATGAAACTGTCGATGTGAAGGCGCTGAGGGCATTTCGAGTGCTACGGCCTTTGCGGCTCGTCTCCGGATTACCAAGTAAGCCTACCGAGCTTCTTCACGCCTTCTTTGTGTCTGTTCGCTATCTCCTCCTAGACCAGGGGTCGGCAAACTCTCTGACCACGCGAGCCAACTCAAGAACCCGACCCCGGGGGCCGCGGGGTCAGACAAACAGAACAACAACGAAAAAACAAATTTGAAACAATTCTATTTGAATTTTTATTGAAAATTTAGGAAATTTAATGCGTCAAGTGCTGCTGTTTGTCCTTGCACAGCCTATCAATGTCGGGCAGAAAGGATGAAGTGGAGAGAGTAAGAATATCATTCAGGTGGGGATCCGACAGCTGCTCGTACTCCCGAAGATCGCGATGATGCGGCGGACGTGTTTAGCAATTTCAGGGTGGCGGGAGGCGGGGAACTGGTCTATGAAAAGACAGTGGGCCAGAAGCTGTCAGAAACTTCCCAGGCAACCCGTCGTCACGAGGAGGGTCCAAAAAACTCCACGGCATGGGGGAGGTTTTTCTCTGTGAAAAAGGTGGCGATCTGGGCCCTGAACTCCCAAACGCGACCCACCATGTTTCCGCGAGACAGCCATAGAAGTAGAGGAAGTCGCCGTATGCTGCTTCGGCCTCTTCCAGGAGTGTTGGGAACTGGCCAGGATGGAGTTGACAGCGTTGACTAGCAGACCATAGGCTGGCTATGAGTTTATCGGTAAACGCATCGGGTTTATAATACGCAGTGGTGTTTTGTCGGTTGGATAATACTGTATCGGTAATTATGGCAAGAGGGCCACGGGCCGCAGTTTACCAACCCCTGTTCTAGACCATTATTCGGAGAGAGAGCTGAACTTGGCCATACTCACTTTTTTATGGTCTGGAACCAACATGCGCTATATTCTGATTTATTCTCATCCGAGAGACCAGAATAATCGATTTTTTTCGCAACTAAGCATTCAAATCTGCCAAGCGGTTAATCTGAAATTTCTATGAAAAGGAGGAGAAAAACTGCGATGCTTCCATGGAATTGGAGACAGCAATTAAATTGCACCACCCTCATTGCAAATGATATTGCTTTGGTTACATTCCGAGCTGGCACACTCAATTTACACGAATCGATCCATGCTGTTCTGTGGAAAAACTGACAAGATTGTTTGCTATTGAAGCTGTGTTGTACAAGTCACTACGTATAGCTAACTCTCTCTATACTGTACCTGATCGGATGCGATATTTTGTTTTTGACGATGACGACGATGATGATGCTGATGTTTTGAACTGTGTGTTGATTGAACCGCAATTTTAATTTCTGTTTGTCATGAGTGCGCATCTTTCCCACGGGGCTAATTTTGTCTTGTCGGCTCGGAGAGCAACACACTGCAGCATGTAGGGAAATGACACGTGACATATCACTTAGTCGCACGGTCGACTTTCATTTTGCAGACGGATAGAGCTGTTCCCTGCCGCGCACCCCATTTTCTTTTATTCCCAGGGTGTTTCTATGTCATTTATGTTATAGCTGTTTGAAGCTGAACAATGTGTACACTGACTTGAAGTAGTTCAGTCCATCTGTTCGCATAAACAGGGAATTATGTCGCTATTATCGTTTCACACCTCCCCCATTTATACATTATAATTGCTCCTAAAATTATAAAAATCGATTTTCACGTATAAATATTGATTGATCTAAATTCTAAATAGTGCAAATTATTCATAGATTCACTATTTGCACATACAGCATATACATACATCGATCCGTTATGATATATACTCTAAATAAGGCAGGAACGAAACGATAACAGCGCTGGAATTAGTATAGAATAGCACTAACTGGACAAATTATTTTGCAGGGAATTTTCGAAAATTCCCCATACTGTGTCTGTTTATTTCAGTTCCGTAATCGATGTGGTCGTGCGTGCACCGCTGATCTGATGCGGTGCTAACAGAGAAAACTGATTAATATTGTATGTCTATTAATACGCTTAGCCACAAGTTGTTCTATCAACTTGGACCAGGAAAGGAAGACTCGATATATAGTTCTTTGAAGCTCTTCCCTGTTGAGACCAGACTTCTTCAATAAAGGAGTATCAACGGTACGTTTGAGAGAGGACGGCATAGTGACAGACTGGAAGGAGGCATTAACTATTTTACAAATGATCGGTGCTAATTCTGTATAGAAAGTCTTGACAACACTAGTGGGAACGGGATCTAGGACACAGGTTTTAGAATTCATAGAAAGAATAATCTTATTGACTTCATCAACTGTAACCTCACTGAAAGTGTCAAGTCTCACACCATCAAATAAATCATGCGGAGGCCATACACAATAAGTAGGAAGAAAGTAGTCACGGATAGTCTGGATCTTGTTATGAAAAAAGTCCAAGAACCTTTTGGCGCAATCTGCAAAAGAATCAAACATAGGGAGAAGAGGATCAGAATGACGAAAAGCAGAGACTAGCGTGGCTGACCACAATGATGTAGGACAGGTGGAATTGTCACGCATATACTTTGTATAATAATTCTGTCGAGAGGAAAGGGCAAGCTGCTTGACCAAATTACGCTGACAAACAAAGTTTTCCCTGCGGTCATGAATACTTCGCGGATTTTCTCCAAGTAATCTCAAGTTTACGACGCTTTCTTATCGCTAAAACAATAGACCGGTCATACCAATTTGGCGCTGGTGACCGTTGAACAACTTTTTTAGTGAGCATGTTTATCGGCAATCGAAATCAGAGCAGAATTAAAAGTACACGTGAAAGAACAGGCAAACGTTTAATTACCATCCGCGATAGACAGTAAAGGACCCGAAGGAGTAAGATCAGACTTAAAATCTGAAACATGAATTCCTTTCCACTTCCTATAAAAGTAACAGTAATAACAGTAGGCCTAGTTTTTAAGTGACGAAGGTTGCAAAGAATCAGGGAGTGATCACTCACACCAGAATCATGAATAAAAAAAGACTCATCTTCATCTCTCCTGGACAATAAAAGCGCAGCACTGTCCCCAGTAAGAGCCCTTAAAGAGTGTGAAAGAGAACAGATGGCCCTGCAAATTACTTCGACAGTTGTCATTTATGTATCCTATAGAGGTTTGTCCTATTTTATTTAACGAAATCTTTCAATAGTTATTTTTACGTTATGAAGCGAATTTATTCGACACTCTACATCACGTTGTTATTTGACAAATTCCCTCGAAGGCTATCGTATATTTATAGAATTAATTCTTTCAACATTTTCCATTACTTTATCTATATAGCCAATTCCAACGAAAGTGTAAAGTGTTCATCTCTTTATATCTAGAAACTGTTAAGATTGATAATCCTCTTTTTATGGGAATAATAGAGTTCTTCGACATATTTCATCCTCCTTTTTCGTCTATAGGGAATTCCTTGGCACACACCGACCACGGCATCTTCGTAAGCCACCTATTCCGATCGACCCCTTATAGAATTATAAGCAATGTTTTTCGGTTTGTTGCTTCCTCTTCCTCTCCGTTGCCAGCAGTAAATATCCCCTTCCCAACTTCTCGATCCAGCACCTGCAGACGATCCAGATAGGTTTGTTGACCCCACCTACACGCTCTTATGGATGTGTTTTACAGTTTCTGTTTTCGACAGGAAAAAAGAATGGCACGCGTGATATGTGAATGAATGCGTTAATACGCCTCAAAGAAATACCACGTGACCGGACTTAATTGGGAAATTAGCATTTTCGGAAAAACCCCTAGAGGGAGGGAGTGGATGTTTGAAGCTCACATACTGCACATAACGGAGTCCCACGCTCTGTGTGCCTTGTTGTCTTGTGTGACTGGCGTCGTCCGCGGGTAACCCAATTAGCGATTTGGTGAAGGACTATTTATGCAAACTTCTTGAGGGAAAGATGAAAAGACAGAAGAGCAGGGAGATAAGGACGTCGTCGGTGAAGTGGTGGACAGAAAATGACACCATGTTTTCTCATATTTTTTCTATTCTTCTCTTCCCACTTTGCCGACGATGGTGCTTCTCATTTAAAAGTTGCACAGTCGTCCAAAGTAGCTGTCTCTTCGAAAACTTGTCCCAGTTCTTACTGACTGTGGCATCCAGTCCAGTAAAGGTTGAATATCTACAAAAGCCACTTTTCACTTGCTCACATTTTCAAACGTTCACAGCAATTGTTTATATTCACGCACTAATTAACAAAAGAACAGTTTTAAATGACTGTATCTGACTTCTGATAATTCAGGTAGTCTATAATTATGCAGAAGCAACTTACGACAATTTTCTTGTTTTCCACTCTGCTGCTCTATACTGGAATGAAATCCAGTCGACCCGTGTTCACTCACTATTTAACATATAAAACGCGGGAGAGAAAGAAAATTAGATTTTGAATCCACGGGGAATCTTCCGCTTCGCCCAACTGAAAATTGAGCGAGTTTTCATTTGCTTTATTAGAATGCAGATTGAAAGTTCCACAAACATTACCACTGCCCTGGAGATGATTTTCTTCTTTAATCAACTTTGTTTGTTTGTATTTTGTGTGGATTGTGTTGTTTCTCCTCTGGCAATTTACTCAGCCTGAATGCTGCGGTGCAGTCTGTGCAAATTCTCTCTCTGTGTCAAGGGAAGCATAATTATCATCCTTTGAAAATTTGAGGCAATAATTTTAAACAAAAAGATAGATGACATGAAAGGAGGTATAGAGCAACATTGAGAGTACTTCACAGAATGGAAAATGTGACAATCGCGAACATGTGAAAATTCTATTTTAAAAAATGCGCTATTTTGGATGATATAGTGAGTTGAGAATTTTTATTATTTGTTGTTTTGAACCGCATATGGGTCTCTGAATGGCTCCAACCTTGCCTGAATACTCTCAGCTACTATATTAATACTGTGTGTTTTTTTTAAGTATATTTTTTGTCGAAATACAATTTTCCACGATGCTCTCAACTAATTTCGGGCAAACTGTCTCTGTGGATAGAGTGGAATGAATTGTGTCGATAAAGCGATACACAGCATTAGTAAGCTTGGAAGAAGAGATTATTCCGGATCAGAAAAGACTTAAAGCAATATTATGTCTCCAACTCGCGCTCAACACGCACACTTTTCAGCAGCAGCACACAGCTGTCTCCAGCTATTGATCGTCACCGTCGCTTAATCGATGATTCTAACTGTTCTTTTTGGTAAAGAAAATATTCACAAAGAAAGGAATTACTTACTCCAAACACTACTCTCAATATAATCTGTTGCTAATCAGCTAAATATATGGCAATTTATTATGGCTGAAGATTGAGTAAAATATTCATTCCTTCGGCAGAAATAATCATGTTTTACTTTTGTTTAAAAAATGTTTCCATATTAATTGGGAGACCTCTTTCAGACTCTCCGTCGTAATGGTGGGTATATTAAGAGCATCGAATTTCCTGTATAGCACTGTGTATATACAGTATAGTTCCGAGGCAGGCGCGGATGATTGCTGAAATCAAGGCATTGCGGCTCAGCAGCACTTTTATAGAAATAGATATTGTTCTGAAGTCTTGAGGATCGACAGGACTGCCTGCCTCCAAGACGAAAAGTGTTTTGTCGAGCTGTGAATGAAGACGTGGGCAGTGTGGGACAAGGGGTGAAAAGTCACTCTGAGAGTGAAACGTCAGGTGCAGTAGAAAAACTCGCTAATGCATAATGGTTGGTAATGCGTGCGGGAAGATGGTTGATGCAGTGTAAAGCATGCTGACGAGATCTATACTGTTCTGTACAAGACATGTCAGTATAAATTAGGAGCACACTAAAAGAGAAAGCGAACGACTGCATCGTCCTACAACCCAACCAAGTTGTGTGCCACACACATGTCTGTGCACTCCAATACACCCACCGCCGCCGCCACCACCTCTCTGATCCCAACCCTCACGACCACCTCTTTCATTTCACCATTCCTCTTTATAGTTCTTTTGCTGGATGCCGGTCGTGGAGAAAACAACTTGTTGACTACTGCTTACTACTGAGCCAAGAAATCGATTTGAAGAGTTATGCGTGTGTGTGGCTGTTATGTTGTGTTGTGTGTGCGCGCGCTGGTAAAGTCAGCCTGTCACTGCGGGGACATAACTCCTGGAGGAGGAAGAAAACCTGGTAGACAGAACAGACAGCCAGTCAGTCATTTCTTTTGGCTTTCCCCTGCGCTTGGATAATTTACAGTATATGCTATTTCATACCTTGCCCTTCTTCACACGCCTGATTCATTGGACCCTTTCCACTGACGCATACGCACACATTCACCAGCTACAAATATGGCAATGGTGGAATCCGATACATGCTGTCAAACTATGGCATTGATTCGATTTATCCAGTTTACAAAGCGCATGATTTATCACGTTCTTCTTGTAGCTCGTTCTAGACGTCCACAGTTCTCCCACTCCTTTCGCAAACAGGTCATGTCCTTTTCTAACTCTTCAATCACTCCACACTGTGCTCTTCGGCTTGCATTGAAAGATCAGTCGTACGCCTTCCACGCCTTACCAGTACTTCCAATGCAAACGGGTTGCACAACTTCACTCTACTCCCAAGTGGATTGACCGCACCACCTCGTTCTATTCAAACGATCAAACACACCACACTCCTTTAACGCACTTCTTGGTCAATCAGGAGGCGTTAGTGAAAATGCAGCACAATATTATTGGTTCTGACTTCCTTGTACTGTAGGTCATTTTAATTTAGCTTCAGGTTTTTTGTCGCTTCTCATTTTCTTCTTGATCGACTACACGTTTGTGCTGGCATCCATTGATGATAATAATTTTTGGAACAGTGCGGCCCATGAAGATCGACATTAGAGTATATTTGCTAGAGTTTGCGCAGGAAGCATTCACTAGCAGGTCCATTTCAGTAGGGAGTATTGATTTTGCAGTCGAGAAAAGTGAGAAAACGATGATTGACAAGCTAAATTTGGCGAAAATGAATAAATTTAACTATACCTGCTAATATAGTTTTCTGGAACCATTACTCCTTTACTCTATGCACGTTAGGTTAGCTTCTCTTAAGAGATATAGATATTGTGTAAGACTGATCTATATAATTTTTGTTGATTTTTGGCATGGCTCGATGCCTTTTGAAGCCTTTGAAAATGCTATCCTACTTAACTACTTTTTAAGTATTTGGAGTTTAAGCAGTGCAACAGAATTGTTAACTTTAGTCTGCGGTTGTTTGGACACACGATACATACAATTCTGTTTCAGATCACATAGTACTATAGAAGACAGTATACAGGTCACCCTGTACTGTGGTTTAAGGAAGAAAGTTGTAGAATTCCGCAGGATTATCCCAACACCATTGTCTGGAGTAGACCTAATCATTTTCGGATGCGTTGGCACCGGCGAGATTGCAAAGGAAAGAAGCCATTACCATCCATCAGCTGAGAACTGGAAAGAGTCCAATCCTGAAGAAGTACCTCTGGATGATCGGGAAGGAGAGCAGCCCCATCTGCTCGGAGTGCGATGAAGGGGCCGAAGAAGACGTTGAACATCTGCCCTTGAAGTGCCTGCGGTGGGAAATCCACAGAGGAAGCCTGCTCATCGACGTTGACAAGAAGACCCTATTCGCAGCCCCACTCCCCCAAAAAACAATCCTACAGTTCCTGGAGAATATTGGTCGCAGACAGCGAACAGCCACCCACTAGCTGGATGGTCCACAAGAAGAAGATTGCATCAACAGGACGATTAAAGATCTGAAATGAATACAGTGAATGGAGATGTATTTTATACTAACTCAATTTGGATTTATGTATAAGTGTATCATTTTTTGTGAAAGTGCTAGGTACATGTGCCTGAACACCAAGTGACTGTGAATAAGTTTTGCATCCCTTGAGACTATACGCTTCATTTTAGCGGTATTGTATAGAGTGGTAGTAGGGTCCGTTCGGATTTGGATCGCAGTATATAACCATACAATATGAATACTGATGTATGTGTTAAAAACTGATTTATCTATTGCTTGCTGCATATAGTATGTCACAGGTTTTCTGAATGACAGAAAAGAATCGGAATACACAAATATGTTATTTACTCTGTAACACATTATGTCTGTGTCACAAATCTATTCGGGATAAACAGTCGATGTGAATGTGAACTCTATATAGTTGTTTCGTTTACTGCGCAAGCAGAAAATATCAAACACGGCGGAAGAAATAGTACAAGATTTCCGTCTTTAACTTCTATTTTTACGGTATAATTTTTCCAGTTCGGACATTTGTTTTGTTTTCATTGAACACTTCCAAAGAAATGACCTATTTCTTTGCGAAAATTAATGCTATAGTTTGTTCAATAAAGAGGGAAAGAAACAATGTATCGATTTGACACTGCCGTTTTGGCACGAATGTCCTCTGTATAGATCAATTATGATAGATTACTTGAGTGCAGACGTCGTTTATCTGTTATTTCCCTATAGAAAAATGCCCTGTCGGAAATTGACAGACTGGTGTAAATTGGGCGACACGTTTGCGTGAGAACAGCGAAGCTTTTCCTGAGAATCGGGAAAGGGATTCTTGTACTTTTTGTTTTTAAAGACAATTTTTTGTTGTTTTTTTCGCTCGCTTCTGCATACAGCTTATTTTACAAAGAAATATGATTTTGAATGTGATTTATGTAGCGATTTATTAATGTATGGAGAAAGAAAACTGAGACAGTCAGTCGTGTTTCTCATCTGAAAATGGAACTCAATGGCTGATTCGTGGCGTTTACACATGGAATTTTACTAGCAAAATAAAACTAGTTATCATGCTAACCCATTGATCCTATGCTTGGTCGGCTCGGGATCCAACATGTCCTGCAGGAATTCATTATCATATAATATTAATGAATCTTGTAAAAGTCCATCTCAATGACAGAACTACATAAACCTTATGTTAGTTGTCTCCCTGAACTAAACTATACTTGCTGTTAAACTTTATTAATATGGGAAATGTATAGCGCATTGCATCAGGCAAAGGTAGCAGCACAGATCAACACACAGTCACGGACTTTTTTGCTGAACCACACAATGGAATTTAAAAACGTTTATGAAAAACTAAAAGACAAAGCCTTTTTTGCCGTTCAATTAGAAGGCATAATCATGGAATTTGGGCTGCTCAAACTGCTGCAGCCTCGGAATATGGAACAATGGAGAGCAGCTTGAAAAAATCACTAATTGTCTCTGTGTGTTTCCACTGTCTCCGAGAGACCTAGATCATCATCGGAGAGAGATGAATTTGCAGTTCCTTCCCTTTGAATGCCTGGGCAAATCATGCGCTATGTTTTCATTCATTTGTATCCATCTGGGTACCACAGTGACTGTTTAATGGGTCTTCTTTCTTTCTTAAACCTTTTGAGACTGCCAAAACTTTACGCCATTTTGATACCTATTCTCCACATGCGATCACAATGAAATTTCGTTGATTTGTAGTTGTGCACTCAGCGCAATATCTTCTTCTACTTCTTGCACGCCACGCCGGACGGCCCTAGGTCCGTGCCGGTGGGAGAGGGTCGACCGGTGGGTCCACCCTCCTCAACCTAGCCCGACTTGGGGAAAACGCCTTCACGTGGCGTCGGGCGTCTCTCCCCGATAGGGGGCTCGAAGTTTCTCGCATGACCTCTCAGGTACAGACGGGGGGCCTTTTTCTTTTGCACGCGCGGGGGCGGGTGTTTGGTCTGAAGACGTGGAGGAGAATTCGGGTCCTACGGGGGAGGTGTGCTCCGCTTGCGACGTTGGCCTAAGGCGGTGAGTAGCCTCTCTTCGGTGCGTTGCTAACTGTGGGAGGGTATGCCATAAGAAGCAGGGATGTAGCGGATTCAGTGGGACTCGCTTAGAGCAGGAG
>JAUYWV010105130.1:0-13068 GCA_032274565.1 Nematoplana nigrocapitula | reverse complement strand
AGTTGTCATGACAACGAGTTCACGTGACCTTGAGAACATCATGTGACTACAGCACGTGATGACCTTGACAATGACCTTGAGATATGACGTACTACGCTCTGATTGGCTGACCTACTTTCGTTGTTAGGGGAATTCCCATAGTTGCTGAGGGAATTCCCAGTGACGTCATCAAATCTATTTATGAGTGGGCTAGATACGACACATTGCCTACTACTTCCGGCGTTATGCGTTATTATTTTCAATTCCTCCCTTTTCGGTGTTATTTTCGCATATAATACAATACCTGTACGACCTTAAACTACCAGAAAGCAGCAAAACCAACCTGACCATACACCTATAGGGACGAGCAGCCCGAAAAACTGCCAAGTCTTATAAAATCAATGTTTCTTCATTCCGAAATAGCAAAGCACTTTTATGTGTTCGACAGAAACAGATACATTATGTGCAAACGGCGCTGGTATTTCACCTTATTTTCTGGCGCCTATAAGGATGTAGTCAAGAAATTAATAAAATAAAGTAGCTTAAATTAGCTTCTGGTTACTGGATGTTGTTCGCTTCACACAATAGTCAACGCAAACCGAAATTACATTTTCTTTAGCGATTCCAGAACTACAGCAGACCCGACAGAAGACTTTTTTGAAAAGTGCTCCTTCCGAAACTAAAAAGTTTATTGGCGTATCGCTGTCCAAACTCTCCATTTTTAAAATCCCAAAGAAAAACAATTCACAATATTCATTGACTGATGATTGTTTTCGTATTTTGCTAAATGTAAATGAAATCTTAAGCCTGGGTTATTTTGGTTTATCAGCATTGTTTGTTGCAAGTACTATAGTTTCTATTCATCGAAATATTCAATTCATTGTTCGTGTCATTGGGAGTTAATTCTCTTCTGCTGTTTGTTTGTTTACCCGGCCCCTTCCGGAGGATGGGGGGGTCTTCCGCTGTCGTTGGCCGGAGTAGCTTTTCGTGACGATTTTCTGGTTTACCGGGTGGGTGTATTGTGCGCCCAGCGATGGTATTTGAAGCGTACGCGTCGTTGAAGCCCCTTAATTGTTTTTTTTAAATTATAAAGAGCCATAAAAAATTTGTGTTTAAAAGGGATCAACTGCTAGCTAGCTACGAGCTCAACCAATTGTTTGCAGTATGATAAGTGCTTGTCGGTTCGCATCTTTAAGTGCACTTCCAAGTAGGACCTCATCATGTTTCCTAGTTCAAGTATCAGTACAGCGTAGTTTAAAATGTAAAACACATTTTAAGTAAAATTCTAAAGAAACCGAATACTATGAAAACTGGAAGAAAGAGAGACTTTACGGTGTTTAATTCGCACAAGTAATCTTGGTTTGGTTTCGTTTTTGTTGGAAGAAAAATCGCCTGTCAACGCACCTACTTTTGTTGTTGTCTGTTGAAGGTATGGATGGAACTGAAATGGTTGGTTATTCTTGATGCCGAAGGCGGTTATTTTTAATCGAAAGGGGTTAAGTCTCGTGGTGGTTTCTTAAATAGAATACCACCAGCCCAGCTCGTAGTGTTTCCCCAAGCTCGTTCACTTGCTGTTTAATCATCTGTCTGCTTCGTCGTTTATTTTGCATTTTGCTGGCAGAAAGAAGGAAGGGGATGGGGGGGCGGAATCTTAAGACGTGCATATGGACAGGCCAGCCGCTCTGTCTGTCTGTCTGTCTGTCTCCTCTGACGGCATCAGCATCTTCCTAGCCCACTCACTCCCGGAAACATGTCGCTCTGCGGCGAGTCAGACTATTTGCCCCACTGAGTTCTCTTAGCCATCCAAGCGTTGCTAGGTTACCTCTAGAGATAGTGTGCGGGGGATGCATTGCTCGAACCCCATCTATCCCTCCCCACCCTTACAGGCTCTAGTTTGCTAGATAGTTGATTTGCATAGGGGTAAAAGTAGTACACGGAGACGACTGTAATAGTTTGAGAAATTGACCGCCATTTTAGACGCGCATAATTGAGGCATCGTATCGCCGACAGCTGAAGCGGTCGGTGGTTATGAGCGTGTGTCTGTGAGACTGTCCGATAGTTGTCAGTATTACTCACTGCGGTCTGTTGCCACCATAACTTCCAGAGTGATGATACATCCACACCACGGGAGAACAGCACCGCTGGCCAGAGATGTTTTGCTTCACCTTCTCCTCTGCCTACTGAATCACTTAGTTGTGGTTTTCAATGTGAAAATATAATTATTACGTTTGTTTCCACTGGAGGTTAATCGCATATCGTTACTTTCTTGTCGCTACTCTGTCAGATACAGCAGTGTACATGTTTGATTGACTAGCAGCTTTGTATGCGGGTAAAAGCCGGACAGGTGTGTTTGAGACGAAAATATTTTCAAAATGGCGTGGTCTAATTGATAAGATAATTTTTTTAATCTTTTTAAGCGCTAATATTAAATAGAAATCTTGACCAATAATGCGGAAATATTTATATTTTCGATAATCAGCATAATTAGATGCACCCTTGTTTATTAGGTGTTTACGTTTTAAGATGTTATTTCTAGTAAACAAGCTTCTATTTTTAGTTTTCATAGAATATTACACTACTCATAGTAGTATAGCATATAGCAATGCTGAAAATTTGAAATTTCGTGTGAACATAGTTAAAGCAAACAGACGGGCAGGCTCTTTATGCAGGAAGATCTGTCGGCAGAAAGGAGGGGTCGATCACGCATCATTGAACTTACCGGGTCTTGATATCAGAAAAAATGGTCAGAGAAAGTGTGGTTGTGTAGCCTTCTTGGAGTTCTGCAGACTAATAGGTGTATTAAGAAAATAAACATTGTCAACGATGTTGATCTTTTTAGTCGTTATTTAAGAACAGAAGCGCAGCCAAAAGGGGAGCAGGGGGGCCAAAGCCCCCTTAGACCTGCACTTTTTAATGAATGGATGCAACTTCATTAACGAAACCTATTTCACATCTGGTTTTCCTCACAGACAGTTGTCATCACAATTCACAAGAATTCGCAAAATGAAGTACCAGTAAGGTTATTCTCGTTTCAAGCTGTGTCAGCTGGAGACCCTGGATTTATTCGATAATTTAACAATGCCCTGCCACCACTTCTGCGTGGGCCATTGACTGCTTCGATCTGTATGTACTGCCACCACCTCTGCGTGGGCCATTGACTGCTTCGATCTGTATGCCCTGCCACCACTTCTGCGTGGGCCATTGACTGCTTCGATCTGTATGTTCTGCCACCACTTCTGCGTGGGCCATTGACTGCTTCGATCTGTATGTTTTGTTACCACTTATGCGTGGGCCATTGACACTTCTATTTGTATGTTCTGCCACCACTTCTGCGTGGACCATTGACTGCTTCGAGTTGTATGTTCTGCCACCACTTCTGCGTTGGCCATTGACTGCTTCGATCTGTATGTTCTGCTACCACTTCTGCGTGGGCCATTGACTGCTTCGATATGTATGTATGTTCTGCCACCACTTCTGCGTGGGCCATTGACTGCTTCGATTTGTATGCCCTGCCACCACTTCTGCGTGGGCCATTGACTGCTTCGAGTTGTATGTTCTGTCACCACTTCTGCGTGGGCCATTGACTGATTTGATCTGTATGTTCTGCGACAGCCGTCTGTTTAACAAAACCAAATGTCATATATCCGGGTTGCAGCAACCTACTTCCGACTTCTCGTGCTGCAGTCAAGATTCAACTGTTGGTTGATTCCCCTAGCCTAAGAAAAGAGATTATAAGAGGAACCTTGAAGCAGTGCTGGTACGGCCTGCGTTTATAACACAGCGTTAGTTTTGTAATTGCCTGCGTTATTATATTCAATGCCTCCCTTTTTCTATGTTATTTTCAAATTTGGTTCAATGCTTGTACGACCTTTAACTGTCATAAGGCAGCTAAAGCAACCTGATTATGCACCTATAGGGACGAGCAGACTATGAAAGCCGAACTACAGTGGGCGTAGTACAGCGCATTTACCGAAAAAAAATACCAGTGTAACAAAATCAATGTTTCCTCATTCTGAAATAGCGAAGCACTTTATGGGGCCGACAGAAACAGATATATTATGCGCTAACGACGCTAGTATTTCACCTTATTTACACGTGCCTATAAGGGTGTAGTAAAGAACTATGGAAAGAAAGTAATTTCAATTACCTTCTGGACACTGGAGGTTGGTCGCTTCACACGGTAGCCAACACAGACGAATTGCATTCTCTTCAGAGATTTCAGAACACTGTAGACTCGGCTTAAGACCATTGTTTTTTGGAATATTCCCTCCAAAACGAAAAAGAAATATACGGTTTAAAATTATTTTGAATCGTTTAGTCCAGTGTAACACCTATAATTTAATCGATTATATCGATTTTTGATGTTGCGAGGAAACTGCCCATTTATAGAGAGGAAAGGTCTCCAGTTTTAAAATGCCAAAGCAGAACGAACAATCGACACTCTGACTATGCCTTGACTGATTACTTACGTATCTTAGAAAATGTAAACATTAGCCTGCGTTATTTTACTGTAATTATCAGCATTATTATTTTTTAAATGGACCGTACTAGTAGTGCTTAGAGATCTGTCATTCTGTAAGTTGTAATTTCCTTGCAAGTGCACGGGTACACACTTATATTTTTCCGCAAGTGTAATTGGGATGCAGAAAATTCCACGAAGCGCGCATGGTATCTTTGATCACTCCGATCTTTCCTGCTTTTTGATACGCTTGACTGTCTAAGCAGTAAATGTCATACAGAGGAGGATTATGGTTGCTGCCCAGCTTGATCGAGGCCGTTTCAAAGGAAATTCTCCTTTAATCTGTGGTTTGTTTCATGCATAATGATTATGAGATTATTTTTGGAGGCAAATTTCTTTTTATTTGGATTAGTTTGGTTGTAGATAAAGCGAAATCATTGGATTAGCACATCAGTGTTGAATCTCTGATTGTTCCCATATTTGGACAATCTCTCGCCTGGGGGGGGGGGTCCCTGAGAGGAGTCTACGTGAAATTGGCCTGGTGATGACGTGGCGCTCTCTGATTGGTCCACTTCAGCAATGGACTTGACCTACTTATAACTAACCTATTTATGATGTCGCGAATTTCCACTAGCAACCATGGAAATTCCCTGTTCTATTTTATGTAGATTAGAGGTTGCTAAACCCCTACTACTTCTGAAAGACTATTTTGTTGTAAAATGCACCGCTAACTGCCATTGGCCTTCAGTTTAGAGTGCGTTCAAACGATTCACCAGCATGCTATATCTTATGTGTTTCTTGTATCCAGCTTCGTGAGAAATTAATTAGCAATATGCGATGTAAAAGCATATAACTTAGAAGAATGTTTCGTATTGAAAGGAAAAGTATATTTTGTCTGCGATGTGACAAATCTTATTTCGGTTATTTATAATAACATTGAATATGTGAAATTGTTAAAAAGTTATCATTATAAATTTCTGCATTCAATCAAACGTTAGATGCCTGCGAGATGTCTAAAACGTGCACGATTTTTTGTTTGTAATAATACCACCATTTCCAATTTATATTTGCAGGACCCCTTTCGACGACGATGAGCGATTTCTGGGCAATGGTATGGATGTATCATGTGCCTATTATTGTCATGACAACCAGGTAAGATGCGTCTTTTCCTGTCGTCTTTCTCCCTTCGTGCTGCCTGTCTGAATATTTAAAGCACACTTGGTTGTCTGCTCCCTACTGCTGAAATAATGAAAATTAATTGTCTCTAGACTACACTGCTTGGTGACTGTTCTTCAAAGAAAGATTAAGTGGTGACGCGAATATATAAATGACGGTGGTTTAGGTACGTAGCAAAAAGAAATGTAGCGTTTTATTGTGAGTCAGTCTTTGCAAAATTGTGCTAACCTACTGTGTTCTTTACCCATCTTTATGCCACTAACTTCAACTCGTTCTCGCACAGCCCTACTACTGCCATTATTCCAGCGATGACTCTCTCTGATCTCTTAACTGTCTCTATTATCTTCCCTCATTCTCTTTTTTCACTTCTCTCCCTCACTCTTTTATATTCTCCCTCTTTCCCCCTTCTCTTCTATCTTACCTCTTTTTACGATCTTCTCTCATTTTCTCTCTCGCTTCTCTCCCCTTTTTCCTCCTTTTCTCTTTTCTCTTTCCCCTCTCTTACTCTTTCCTTTTTATATTTGTTTCCTATTTTTTGTTTGTTGCGTGTCTTCATCTCTACAGCGCTGCACTACTCGTACCTTCTATCATCTGGAAAGGGCTGTGTCATTCCGATGCAATCACAGGAAATAATGATAATCTGTGTATGAAACAAGTATTGCATGATTGGACTGATTGCTATTTTTTGGGAAATAGATGTAGAAAATTGACGTTCAAGAGACCTTAGCCTATAGGCTGACCAAGCGTTTATTCCAAGAAAGTCCAGTTGCTCCTCAAATTCGAACAGTTATTTCGTCTACAGTACACAGTTGCCATCAACTCTTATCTATGTTCACTCATATCCACTGTTTGTACTTCCAGGACCATTGAAAATCGGCGTCAGAAGTGTTGCCAGTACTGGCCTGCCAATGAGGGTGAGTCGATGGAGTTCGGTTCCGAAGAAAATGGATTGTCCGTAACCGTGAAATCGATGGAAGAGACAGCGGATTATCGGACCACAATCCTCGCGGTGAATTCGAAAAAGGTGATTTTTCCTATTTATTTTCATTTACTACTGAAGGTTTGAAAGTAGTAGTTTAGTGTATTTTTATTTTTCGGTGATCGGAAACATTTGGTTTTCTATCTAGACGAATGAAGTACGCGATGTGGTTCACTTTCACTTCCTCACATGGCCAGACCACGGCATCCCTAAGTGTGCCGCTGGATTTCTCGACTTCCTCTTTGCGGTGCGTGCCCGTTACCAGTTGTGTATATCGGCAATGGGGTACACCTCCGAAATGGATCAGAAAGTTCCTTCCCCGCCCATCGTGGTCCATTGCAGCGCGGGGATTGGCCGTACAGGTAAAAAAGCAGCTGTGCATTATATACTACTACGAAAAAGTGAAAGTAGTACTGTATTAGTCATTTTAAACGAATCGATCTTGAATATGGAACGTATAATATAATGTGTTTTGTGATGCATGCATACTTTTTACCTGAAGGAGACTGTGGACTCATCATTAAGTGTAACTGTTGTTCTGCCCTCCAATAATGATATTGATAATAATAATAATAATGCCTCTCATCAAGGCGCACGATGGAGCCTCCAGCGGGACCCTCCCTGGATCACATCTCCGAACATTACCATCAACAGCGACTTGGACAGCCCTATCCAGAAGGACGACTGATAAGCACAGAGGAGACTTCTCGTTTCTAGACCCCATCCAGAAGCGACCACGACTGTGTGGATAGACGGTTCAGCATCGGACTCAAATAAGAGCGGTAGTTGTGGGATCCTCATCTCTTACCAAGATGAACCGACCCGTCTTGGAGCTATCACCTCCTCTGTTCGCGCGGCACTGGTGGCCAGTAGACACGCTCTCTCGATCCTCTTCAGGAGTGGCACGGCATTAGATTAGGAAATACTCCTCTGCACAGACTCACGATCAGTCCGGCAGAGACTGAAGAACATCCGCGGCCAGCCTAAAGACACTTGGAATACCCTTGAATGGGTCCTCTAGGAAACGAAGCGGCGGATTCTCTCGCCAACGCTGTATATAGGCTTCCATAGGATGGGTCGGCAATCGACCTTATCACTGTCAAGACCTGCTTGAAGCGCTCAGTCGATACATCTTCGAGACAGTTTACATGGCCGGCCACCACCGTATCTACTCTCAAAACGGAAGGCAGCTCGTAACGGAGGACCTCTCAAGACAGGACGAAATCATGCTCAGACAACCGCGCGTGGGCCACTCCCCGCTGTCGGCTGCCTACTTATCCAGAATCGACCCGACAAAGGACGCGACCTGCGATTGATGCCTCGCTGCAAAAGACACAGTGGAACATCTGCTCCTTTGGCCCATCCTCCACGCCCCCCGGACTTGTCTCATTGGTCCGGCCCCTGATCTCTCGGCACTCCAAAGAAGTCCCTCACGAGTGTGAGACTTTCTTCGGCACCCTTAATGACTCGGCCGGCAAATCCAATCCTGTCCAAATTTAGATTTAATGTAACTGTAATAGCTTAGACATATGAGTGTTTTCTTAAACAGATTATACATAAGGCTACATATATATTTCACTGTGTGTGTATGCTCTATAAAGCCAGTCTTGTATAATCTAGTTTTTGGTCTTCGTGAAGCTAAAACCGATAAAATATTTTCATTTGACATTTTGTGTCAAACAAATGTGTTTTCTTGAAAAAGGGCGAAAAGCAGTTTAAAACTCTTTCCAGTTAAGTGTTTGTTCCTTGTGTTCTTTTCCTGTAATACACATTCTATTTCCACTTTTTCTTCTCTTTCTCACTGTGTCTCCCTTCTTTCACTATTTTCGCTTCTTTCCTCTCCCCCTCTCCTCTCTTTCTTTTTTCCTCTATTTTTCTATCTTTCCACTTTCTTTTCTCTAAGCTCTTTTCTTATTTTTCTTGTCTCTTCTTGTCCTCAAATTCTTTCTCTATCTGCCGTTTCTATCTTTCTCCTTTATCTGTTTCCTTCGCGAGGTCGGGGCAGTGAAGAATAAGGTTGTGTTGTGGCCCGCCACAGAATGAACAGGTGGGGAGGCAGCATGGCCAATACGGTGGAAGTGTTGGTTGACTTGTTTTATATAAATTTCAACGAGGATTTCCTAATGTTTTGAAATACGCCGCTTCTGAACTGATTTTTTTGCTAACATCAAATCATTTAATAACTTATGGGTCTGTTTACCCTGGGTGACTAGGTACATTTATCACGATGGACATTCTGACCAAACGCTTGCGCGACGTCGGTAAAGTGGACATCAAAACCTGTGTCCAGCGTCTACGGTCCCAGCGCTACGGGTGCATTCAGGTGCCAATGCAGTATGTGTTCTGTCACCGGGCCATTCTAGAGCACGCCGCCAGAGAGGGCCTACTTCCGCGCGAATCGACGACGGACGCGCTCAACACATCTTCCTCCGACTCCGAAGACGATTAGGCAAACCCCACAGTACAGGAAGGAAAACAGTTGTAGAAATGAACTCTCTGTGTAGTGAAAGTTAAAGCGGCTCGCCTGTGTGTTTTTCTCTGTTGTTGTGAAGATATCTGTGTATGTGTCTGTGTTGTCATGCCACACAGATACCGAAATTGTGGCTGATTGGGCGGCAAATTGGGATTTCTACCGGGAAAATTTCAGCGACACACTGCGCACACCGAGAAAGAGTGATATAATATTTTGTACAGAATTTCTAATGCGGACTTTTCTTCACGGTGTTTTAGCCATTGATTGACTGACTGCCATTTCTCTCCTGGTGCCTGACCGGCTCGCCCTCATCCTATGGACAAAACACAGCAGAACCTATTGATATGAGAAGACAAGAGTGCTAACTGACAGAAACTGGTAGCTGTATCGTTGATTTTGTATTTGTTATACCGGCATCCAAACCCTCCTCATGTATGTAGTCATCAATCTCGGACGATACATTTTGCACAATTCAGATTATTAAATGGTTTATTAAAATATACGTGCTATATCGCAATTGATTATTCATAAATGCTAACTAAGCTCATAATCTCATCAATTGTTGAAATGTTTATTATTAAAGCGTTTTATTGATCATATGTAGAATATCCAAAAAATATTATTTTATCCTTATTACTGATTTGATGATATCACATCAAACGGTAATACGAGATGCAGATCATAAAAACGTGCAAATTTCAGTGAAAAACGAAACCTCTTGGATCTATACTATTTTATTGAGAAACCATCGTTACCTTGCTTTTAATTTTCCATATGGAGCATTTCTGATAAGTGGTTGATCAGATATTAGGCAATTGGTAGCACAGGGTGCTAAAAATGTCCGTAAATGACTAAGTACTGGTTGTATATTATTGCTGCCATCCTAATGAATTGTGATCAGTGTATCCGCCCTTCTTCGTTTTCCAGCTATATGGCCAATTGTCTGCGCACAACTTTCTAAGAAACAAATCTAGACAAATAATATTCCACTAAACTGGGTTTTAGAAGACTGGCCGTAGAATTAAGTGAGAAGGGAAAACTATATGTACTGTGTATATATATAGTCGTCCAGGTCATTCATTATTCATTCATTTGACTGACTGTCGTCTGTTTGTCTCAATTTTATTTAGTTTATCAAATTTCCTGTGGTTTGGTGGTTGTAATGATTCTGTTGGTCACTATTGCACTGTTTGATTTGACGTGTGAACCCTCATCTCATCTCTACGTAATCCGTTCATGATCAACTGTTGTCCAATGGTGGTGCCACCCCCCTCCTAACGTCTATTTTTTCCTGTTCTTCAAAGAGAGTTCCCAGCACAGACCGATTGACTTCTAGATTGTCCCTATCTATCTGGTACTTCGTTTGTACTGTATGTACTCTCTCAGAGTTCCTGTGTATCCTATAGAGATTTGCTACCAATCTGACTATTCATATATATATATATATATACTGTATATATATATATTTATCTTCTCTAACTATTGTTATATGAAAAACCTTTTGCACATATAAACACAACACGGTACACAGACACTGAGAGATTGTTCTACCGAAATATGTTTTCTGAGTTTCTTTCTGCACGCCGTCGAATATCAGGGACTTGAACGGTGAAAAATGGACAATGTCTTTGTACGTGAACCTCCAAACCCTGTGAATTCTAAAAGTTAGAAAGGAGTATTGTGTTATTTGTGAAATACGTACATCAACATCTGTTTGTTATTTCTGAAGCAACTCTCGCTCTCGCCATCTCCTTTCCTCTTTTCATCAGTACACCTTGCTTCTGCGTTCCCCAACCTTCCCTCTTTGTCTTGCATTTGCTGGAAATCATGTGCATGATATTGTACAGGTCTTGTATTCATTACTTGAGCAGTGTGCGTGTGTATCATATACCTTACAGTTATTTAATTATAAATAAAATTATTATTAACTTTTTGTCAAACAGTGAGTGATGCAGACTTACCGATTCACTTGGGTTGCTAGGTTCTCCAGGTAGTGTCACACATTTTATTAAACCAACACAGGTTTGGTTGAGAGAGACGTTGCGCTAGGCCAAGTAGCAGTGCACCACCAATCGTTTTGTTCCAGCTACTAGAACAGACATGGTTAATCATAGCGACTCATGGAAACTGGGGTATTTGGATTTTTAGAAAAAGGGTGGAGGTAAACGGCGTTTCCGCATAAAGTCCGGGTAATATTTTTTCTACTTTTATCATTTTTACATGACAGAAAAAACTGGAAAACTTGGCTACAAACTTTCACATGACTTGCTTTCAAACCGTTAATTAATCTTAGCAACATAACCAAGCAAGTAAAAAACATCAAAATAAGTCTGTCTGAATAACAAAATGATTAATTATTCAAAGCCTCCGTCCTCCAGGATTTCAAAGTAGTGCCCATTAAATTTAAAGCTACGATTATGTGGTACTTTACTGCCGCCATAGTCTTTCAAGCTATTACTGGTCTGTCCACGACGTCGCCAACCCCATCGTTTGGTACTCAAACGGCGTATTGAATTTACAGTATATATATCCATTTCTCATCACAAACGAAGATACGTTCTTTCATTCCTCGCTTCGCCATTTCCTCAAGCAAATCTTGGCAGCCTTGAACCCTGTTATTTTTTGTTGGTTGGTTATTAAGTCGTGAGGAATCCATCTTACAGAGACAATCGCCAGTCCCAAGACTTAATACCATCACAGTTTACGTCTTGTTAAATAGAACTTTTTTAATGCAAAACAGCTATAGTATTGAAATAATTTAGGTGATCTCCCAGATGGGGTGAAAAGATAGAACTTAATCGATGCTATTGAGAAATGAGAATATTAGTATTTTAAAGAAATTTAGCATGCAGTTGTCAGTTGAATTTTCGGTATCACGCTGTCAGTATCATTTGAGAGGAAGCGGAAAAGTAGTCATCATTCATATAATAAAGGCTGACTGCTGACAGTAACGTCGACATCTCGTACCCATCTATTCATATAACAAAATGAACTCCCTTAGAAATTGGTTTGAAATTATCAAGAAAAGAACTTCAAATAGTAAGTTGACATATATATATATATATATATATATATACGTATAATATTATATTAGCATATCGGCATATCTGTAGATGTATTCTCATCCCAGTAAAGAAGCTCAGTGACTGTCTGCACAACTATAATGCTAGAATTTCATTACTTATGTTTCAGACGGAGCACCGTATGCCAATGGAAATGCTGGCAGTAGGGCAGCTGGTTTGTTGGTTGGTGTTACCCCACCCCTTCCGGAGGATGGGAGGGGAGCGCGCGGCCGCCGAGACCCAGTAACTGGGTCTCAGAGCCGTCCGCCCAAGATCCCTGAAGAATTGAGGCGGCGTGCGGTGACGTCCACCGCGCATATTCGACGGCCGTTACCTCGTAAATCATCGCGCGGATTGTGTTTTCAAAATAAGGACGAATATGCTCAGGCTGTCACGGGATGGTGTCCAGAAGGGGTGCCCGTGGGACCCAGTCTCCATGACTGCGAGGAGCGAACCGGATTGACAGTCCAACAATGGATGGATTCAGTCAGGGATGGTCGTCTCCAGGCACTCTGTGAGGAATTTCAGGAGAAGATTTTTGCACAGCAAGTCAAACTAAGTTCTAATGCGTTTAGGTAAATGCACCCCCCCCCACACACACATACACACATTCAAATTTATTCAAACACCAACAGCATGATACAGTATGTCTAATAAGCTTCCTGTTTCTTTGATTTTTTTAAAGAAATCCTATTAATCAACCAAAGAACCGCTATAACGATGTGATCTGCTTTGACGAAAGCAGAGTTATGCTGTCCACAAATTCCAGCGGTGGTTCCGATTATATCCATGCCAATTGGGTGGATAGTTATCGTCAGAAGAATGCTTTCATTTGTACTCAAGGTGAGTTTAATTGAGAATCATTAAGAAGCGCAGTTGACTGGACAAAGTTGTAGGGGAAGTCATCTGTTTGACATATTTTCTTAAAGTTAAATTATTT
>JAUYWV010105119.1:0-13069 GCA_032274565.1 Nematoplana nigrocapitula | reverse complement strand
ACTTGAATCTTCTAGTTTACAGTATTTTCACATGTAATTTATTTAAATAAATTATATTTAACCGACGTAGCTAACAATATAGCCTGACCTATTTGTAGTGGGAGAGCTAACAAAAACAGAGAATGCGGGCAATCACGATCCACACTGCCACGGCTACTCTGTCTATCTCTGTCGTCGACAGGCAGCTGTGGCTTCATATCCAACAGCTTCAGTTGGTAGAGAGCGTTTGGTCCGACATTAAAGACACCAAGCGCCGGATCCGCTCTCGGCGTGAGTTTTGTGCGTTAGTGGGAAAACTAAAACGGTCTAGCAGCTCAAATTTTTGTCTCATGCCAATAGAATGTTTGGCTGCTCCCACCTTGACATCGGCTCTATATGGATGGAACCAAAGTCTTCTTCGTGAGTATCGGGCAAAGAGCCCGGAGAGTATAAGGCATGGAGCAGATTGAGGTGCTACGTGGTGCTGGTACATGTCGACAGCTAAAAAGAGTAAACGGAATGAGAACACTTGGTCTCATCAGGCTACTAAAGCAGCGAAGAGAGAAGAAAGACGACATGTCTGCCGCCTTGGCGATTCGTAATGCAGCACACAATTTCCCTTCTGCCGCATTTTGATGATGCTTGCAGAGCACATACATAAATACTGTGTGGCAATTACGAGAAAACAAATAAATTATTTCGGTGAATAGAGGGAGAGCGCCTAGTATCATCGGTTTGGATTCTGCTTACAAGCAGATTGTAAGGGATTGGCCCAACTGTCGGACATTTGCACTGTTCCAGCAAAACTTGTGCATGTTCGCAGGGGCGTTGGTTGGTGCGCTGTTATCCACTAGGTGGGTTAGGCAATGGTGCACACTATGCTTTTGGAATACGTACGCTCTATACACAGATGTCGACAAATCACTAGTCAAGTACGGTTTCCGCATTAAATCATCAGATTAGACATACGAGTACATAAATGAATGAACATTAGCTGCTAACGCTATGAATGTGAGATATTTGCCAAATTTGGACAAACAACACTCACTGGCTTGCGTTCCTGCAATCTCAATGTTCATCTCGCTTTTACTTTTGTTTAAGGTTTTCTCCTTCTTACTTTTCCTGTTGTCTCTCACTTGTTCATGCTTTCACTCCCTCTCGTTCTCTAATTCGTTCTTGCTTTCACTTCCTCTCGTTCACGCTTTAACTCCCTCTCATTCTAAAACTTTCGTTCATGCTATCACTTCCTCTCGTTCACGCTTTCAGTCCCTCTTATTCTCTAACTTTCGTTCATGCTTTCACTCTCTCTATCTCTCTCGTTCTCTAACTTTCGTTCAGGCTCTTTCTCTCTCTCTCGTTCTCTAACTATCGCTCATGTGTTCATTCTCTCTCATTCTCGAAGTTTCGTTTATGCTTTCATTCCCTCTTGTTTTCTAACTTTCTTTTTCTTTCTCTCGTTTTCTAACTTTCGTTCATGCTGTCTCTCTCTCGTTTTCTAACTTTCGTCCATTATTTTACTCCTTCTTCTTCCTAACTATTTCCGCGATACGCGGATAGACAGCGGGCTACCCGACTGGGGGTCGGTGCGCCCGATCTGCCGGAGAAAGGTTCTTATCTTTCGTTCAAGCTCTCTCTCGTTCTCTAAATTTTGTGCATGCTTTCTCTCTATTTATATCTCATTATCTAGCTGCCTCTCGTTATCTAGCTTTCGAGAGAGGAGAGAAAATAGGGAGACAGGAGTAAAATGAGGGAAAGAAACAGTAAAATGTCTCAAAGGAATTCAGCATTTGCTTGCCGGAGCAGGACACCCCCGCCAGGAGAAGCACTCTCACCTTCTTCTCCGTTTCTGCCAGCTGCTTCTCCAACCGCTCCGTCCTTCCCACCTTCTGCTTGGTCATCAGATTGTTGGCCACGTTCTGAGCCACGGCGGACATCACCCCACTGCTGCTATTCCCAGGCAATGTGCAACTGTGCGCAGTCTCACTCACACCTCCCACCAGCGGGGACATGTTGCCAGGCGACGAGGCGGCACTGCCAGATACATAGCCGCTGTTCGTACCCCCGCCGGTGGAATGATCTGCCTGGCATAGACCCAACTCCTCCTGGAGGCGAACCTTCTGCTGACACCGGGCCATATAGGCCATCTTGGCCTTGGAGAGGGCCGACTCCGCATCCGACATCCGCTTGATGTCCGCCTTCCATTTGTCCTTGAGGAAGCGACGGGTTCGTTCGAATTCAGTATGCTGACGGTTGAGCACCTGGCAGAAGCCAAGAAAACAATTAAAATAGATGTGTTGCATCTTATAGTTCCAGACCTCTCGTGCTACAGTGAATACCAGTTGACTAATCCCCTTAGTGTTAGTATTGTAAACTGTAACATATCGTCGTTATGATTTTCCGCGGAACCTGTTTTTCTAAATCGCCGCTTTTCCGCGACAAACTGTCGCTTGATCTCCGTTACATTTCTATGACAAATTGTTGCCTGACCTTCGTCACATTTACACTAAAAATTGTCGCTTTGTCTTCGTTACTTTTCCATGACAAATTATCGCCTGATCTTCGTCACATTTACACTAAAAATTATCGCCTTGTCTTCGTCACATTTCCATAAAGCAATGTCGCCTGATCTTCGTCACATTTCCATAAAGCAAAGTCGCCTGATCTTCGTCACATTTCCATAAAGCAATGTCGCCTTATCTTCGCCGCATTTGCACGATAAATTGTCGCCTAATCTTCGTCACATTTCCATGACAAATTCTCGCTTTATCTTCGTCACATTTCCATAAATCAATGTCGCCTAATCTTCATCGCATTTGCACGGTAAAATTGTTGCCTGAACTTCGGCAAGGTTTCACGATAAATTGTCGCCTGAGCGTGATTACATATCAATGACAAATTGTCGCCTAAACTTTGTCGCTTTCCACGACCAATTATTGCCTGTCTTCGTCGCATTTCTACGACAAATTGTCGCTTGACCTTCGTTGAATTTCCACGATAACTTGTCGCCTGAGTTTCGTCACATTTACACTAAAAATTATCGCCTTATATTCGTCACAATTCCATAAAGCAATGTCGCCTGATCTTCGTCACATTTCCATAAAGCAATGTCGCCTTATCTTCGTCACATTTGCACGATAAATTGTCGCCTAATCTTCGTCGCATTTGCACGATAAATTGTCGCCTAATTTTCGTCGCATTTGCACGATACATTGTTGCCTGATCTTCGTTACATTTCTATGACAAAATTATCGCCTTATCTTCGTCACATTTCCATAAAGCAATGTCGCCTACTCTTCGTCACATTTTCACGACAAAATGTTGCCTGATCTTCGTCGCGTTATTAAGATACACGGCTGCGTATTCTAGCGCAGCCTTCAGTAGAGTCAAACTCTGTTAGCGAAGAATATGAGCACAACTACCAAATCTGTGCCATCGACATGAGATGCTAATTATAGTTTGCATCGACCGAAATACCTCCTAATAATGGCCAAGAAAAACGCATGCGAAGTTTACCTCGAGTAGCTCGCGACATCGTTTGTTGTTGTAGGTCTCAATTTCCTTGCAATTTTCTACAACCTATACAGAAATATATTGCGGGATGAATAGACTGTGCATGTGATGATTGAGTATCGCTAGCCACAGAACACAACTCCTTACTTCTCCGCTCAGCTGCACAACTTCCGAATGCAGAGGAAGGCCGTTCTATAAAATGAGAGAAATTGAAACATAAAATTGTCGAACTAAAACGGAAAACAATAAGACAGCAGACTCGTACGACGATTGCTGGCGTGTCTCTTACAGAACAGTATTCCAGACGTGATGTTTAGACATTTGAGAGACGATCCTAATTGGGAAATTTGATTACTTAATTAGGCAACATCTGGTTAGGACATGTTAGGAACAAAATTCGTTAGCTTTACTGAAATTATTTCCTTCGACTCCGACATGGTCATTTCCTAATTGTCTAATGTAATTGACAAGTTGTTATTACGAATTATAATTTTAAACAAAATAATTTTAATTATCGAGCACATAACACTAGCATGTGTGCTGAGTATAGCTAGAACCTCTGATTGCTACTTCATTCCAAGTCAGTCATCTGTAATTGCAGCTCATTAAAAGAATATTCAATTGTTTACTTCGCCTCAAAGTAAAAACGAATGTGCTACGCCTTGGTGTTACGCGGCAACAGCTGATGAAAACACAAGTTCTAAGCCGTGCTGGTACGCGTCGACCGTTGATAAAAATCAAGGTGCTACGCCGTACTGGTACGCGTCGACAACTGATGAAAACGCAGGCGCCAGGCCGCGTTGGTACGCGTCGACAGTTTATGAAAACGCATGTGCTACACCGTGCTGGTACGCATCGTTTAAAAAAATCTGTAATCGAGTACAAGTCAACAACTGAAATTGAATAACCGATCTGGCGGCCTACCATTGGGCTGACTGTCATCTGAAAGGTTTGTAATTGTTTGGACATACTTTTGACGAATTCGGTTTCTGAAGAGAGGAAAATATTGCAAAATTACAATTTTTAGACTACATTTCACACAGTGAAGAACTAAGTAAATACGCCAGATACTATAGTTGTTACCCATACTATCGCATAGTCTCCTACTACTATCTGTTTGCACGTGAATGGTGAATAAATCGTGAACAACTTTTTTAAAACTTCCTCTCTCGAAACAGACATCTCTTCCTCCCAACTACAACTTACTTCATTGTACCTTCTCTCTCCCGACTCAGATGCTCTGCAGTCAGCACAAGTTGAGGGGCTGTTTAGGTCTTGTTACAGCCTGAGCGACAGCCCCCCACACTTGTCTCCTGCCGCCTTAACACTCTGGTTTTCTCTTATAAAATCGATTCCTGCGTTTCCATGATCTATGTCTTTCTTTGGGAAAACACCTTTTACTTTACGCTTTCTATGTAGATGTCTTTTGTTATATCATCGATGACTCTCCTCTGGTTTTCTCTGATGGCATTAATTCTTTCTTTTATTTGATCTACTGCATTTCAACCCCATCTGTATGTCATATACTGTATCTTTAATTAGAAACATAGATTTGTTTCAGATTTTTTTTAAGCTGGAGTCTCTTTCTTCATTTTACTAATATATATATATACTTTATATTTCTAATTTGACCGTAATTCTTGATCAAATCATTAATCTGGTTGTCTTCTTTCCGTCCCTTAAATGCATCGCCTGGACGCTTTCATCTTGCTCTTTATGTCAATCTTCGTAACGTTTTCTTTTCATCGTCTGGACGTTTTCATGTTGCCATTTGTACCCGCTTCCTAACGACTTCTTTCCGTCTCTTATATGCGTCGTGTGGACGTGCCTCATCTTTTTATACCCCTCTTCCTAAAGGCGTCTTTTCGTCCCATATATACGTCGTGTGGACGTTCTTCATCTCTTTGTACCTCTCTTCCTAACCACTTCTTTCCGTCTCTTATAGGCGTCGTGTGGATGTCATTCATCTATTTGTGTTTCTCTTCCAGGAATATATTAAAACTTTTCAGATTTGTTTGCTTAGATTAATTGTAGTTTTGCATTTTGTTCCTGACCTTTCGATTTATGCTATCTTCAACATCACTGCCTGAGTTCTTTCATTTTACATTTAAATATCGGACTATGGCATATCTGTTAGGACGGTCCCTGGATGTCATGCTCTCAATAAAATTGAAAATTAGAAACACAGCAAGGGCGGATGGGATTTCCTGTCTCAGACAGAACAGTAGCCGAGAGCTCTTCGTGCTATTAGTAAAATAAAAAACTGAAAATTAACAAATGGATTTTAGGACAAATTGCGATAAAAGAAGTAAGAAAATTGTCGCAGATCGGGTTTAGGAGTATAGAAACTGATTGACTGCTTACTTATTTCCTAATTTCATTTTTACGGTGATTTTATATTTTTCCTGAAAGTTTTAACACAATTAATATTTTGATATATTTTTTAAACAAAACACATACAGTATATGCCTTTAAAAATGATGCATAGAAAGGAACATTACGGTGCAAGTTCTCTAAAAAATGTTTAAACACTAACAAACGAAAGAACCTTTATTTAAATCCAAATGGGGAAACCAATTTCAATGATAATTTCAAACTTCAACGAATTTACTGGAAAACTAAATTTAAGCAACTAAATAAAGCTACAAAGAAAATGCTTACTGGAAAATATCTAAAAAAAAATAGGAAGCACCACAATTTGATAGAGTGTTATTTAAACTCAAGTTCTTAATGGCAATGGCCTTCTTAACAGCAAGATCAAATTCAGAACTGCAACACTGCAGGATGGTAAAGCACTAGTCATATTTCTTACAGTACACCGCACAATCCACAAGGTGGGTCTAGATCTCACTTTGTCCACGGCGATGCTCCGACATTCTTTGGCCCAGGTGGCGTTTGGTGAGACCGATATAAGTCGTGTCAGAATCTCTCTGACAACTGAATTTAACATAAAATTCACTTTGAAAACATAAAAGATTGATTCTCTTCCCTTTCTTGATAGTTTAGTTTCTCACTCAAACTCTGCGGTTTCAATTCTTCTGTTTTTCGAAAGGATACGTTTCCTAATCTATATATCTATGACTTTCAATTCATATTCTCCCAATTCTTGGAAAAGTGGACTGGTTTATTGTTTCCTTAATAGGGTTCGCAATGGTTCTTTATATTGGTTAAACAATGATGGTAACATAAATGTTCGCAAAATCCTTTTTTTCTAAGTCCTTTTTTGATGTATTTTAAAATACATTTTTCAATAATCGCTTCTATCTCTCTAATTCTACTAATTATTCTAACCTTTCCTACTTTACTATCCCCTTCCTTGACTTTCCTTCCTTATCACTGGCTAACTAAAAAATAAAAGCAGACTGCGCACAAAGCGGGCAAGGATATCCGGATTGCTTACACAACCGTGAGGTGGGGGTCTTATTTCAATAACAAAGAGCCAACCCCGAAGATGGTCATGGAAAACGTGGCGTACAAATTCACCTGTCAGAGAGATTTTGACACGACTTATATTGGTCGTACCGAAGGCCACCTCGGTCAAAGAATGGCTGAACATCACCGTGGACGAAGCAAAATTCAGAACCACCTTGTGAGTTGTGCGGTGTTCTGTGAGAAATATGACGAGTGTTTTACCATCCTGGAGTGTTGCAGTTCTGAATTTGAGCTTGCTATTAGAGGAGGTCATTGCCATCAAGAACTTGAGTTCCTCTTTAAATAACACTATCAAATTGCGGTGCTTCCAAAAAAAATATTTTCCAGTAAGCGTTTTCCCTGTAGCTTTATTTAGTTGTTTAATTTAGTTTCACATTAAATTAGCTCAAGTTTGAAATTATCATTGCCCTTTTACTCCCCATCTAGGTTTAAGCAAAAGGTATTTCATTTGTTAGTGTTTTTTTGTAAATTGTGTTACTTTGCCGCCTGCTGATGTTGATTGTATCAACGAAACATGTTGCTTAAAATAAATATAATAAAACAGAATAAATGTTTGCCAGTTTTCGCTTGGCCTTCGCTTAAGAAAACTTCCAGCGCAGCCTCGATAGTCTTTGCTGGTTGATATTTCAGTCTTACAGAAGCAGGGTGAGGTGTGGTTCAAATGACATTATGAATGAGGAAAACATTACAAAAAAGAGAAAGAGATAGATGAAGCAAATGAGAAAATTCGAGAAGGAGACGCTCTAGGAAGGTTTAAACAGAATTTCACAGAGTCTAGAATACTACACAAAAGCTGACGCTTTTGCTACTGGCTACTACCTATTCGGCAGTATATTGTCGGCTAATTTGATGCTTTAATTATGACAGGACTCCGCCAGCAAAAAGTGAATAAAAGCGCCCAGAGAAAGTGAGTAAGGTGAGAAGAGATATGCAATGGAATACAGAAAAAGGCGCTGAAATTTGTCACCTTGTAATCCACGTTTCTCCAACACGGAGACAATTTCTTTGCAATATTTGCACCATCGTTTGGCGTAGTTGAAAGCAAAGTTCACCGCATATTTGTCTCTCTGAGCCAGCAGTTTATCCTCTTTCGATATGCCACGACCTGTTGAACGGAAAAGAATTGAATATGGGTGACTAGAAAATCCGAACAATATTAAAACAAAGTACCATGACAGCACGAAAACCGCTGACAGGTCATTCCTTCAACGATACCTACCCGCTAAAGGAGGTCGTTTTCTTGCATGACTTCGTCGATACCTGTTATATGGACGTTTTTCTTCACCCTTCATTTCATCATAACCTTTCTTTAGTGCGTCATCATTTCTTCAGACGTCCTCTGTTACATCATCGATGTCCTCCCTCTGATCCTATCTTATGGAGTCGATTCCTTCTTTTACTTGATCTATGCATTTCTCCTGGACGTCGCCTTTTCCTTTACGTCTTCTGTTACATCATTGATTTCCTCCCTTTGATCTTCTATTATGGGATCGATTCCTTCTTTTACTTGAACTATGCATTTCTCCTGGACGTCGCCTTTTCCTTTACGTCTTCTGTTACATCATTGATGTCCTCCCTTTTATCTTCTATTATGGAATCGGTTCCTTCTTTCACTTGATCGATGTATTTCTTTTGGATGTCGCCTTTTCTTTTACCTCTTCTCTGCAGACGTATTCTATTACATCATTGACGCCCTTTCTCTGATCTGCTCTGATGACATCAATTCTTTCTTTTACGTGATCTATCTATCTATTTTTAAATAAAGTTCTTTTATAGTATTTTTACATCAACTTCTATTCGACACCTTTATTACAAGATTTCTTTGATTTCACCAAGACATTTCTTTTAGATTTCTAATTTCACCCTATCTTTTTTACCGATACAATTATATGGGCGTTTTTTCTGTACCTTAAATATGTTGCCTGGACGTCTGTTATCTCGATTTTTGTGCCTATCTACCTAACGACCTATTTTCATAGTTAAAATACATCAACTGGACGTCCTGTATCTCCCTCTTTGTGCCTCTCTTACTAACGCCTATATTTCGTCCCTTATAGATATCGTTTGGACGTATGTCATCACGCTCTTCGTGCTTCTCTTCCTAACGTCGTTTTTTCAGCGTTCAAATACGTCAACTAGTCGTCAATTATATTGTTGTTGTTGTTGCTACTCCCCGCATCGCTTTCCTTCACATGCGCCGGCCGAACGGCCGATATCCCGAAGGAAGTTTAGGATCTGCTCGCTGGTTAGTTTTTCGGATTCGGGTCGTCTAGATTACGGATTCGCTGCGCTCTCCATCTGTCGCATCGTAGCAAAAGGTGTTCAGTGTCTTCGTCCTCTTCTCCACATTCTTCACACGTAGGGCTGGTGTACCGAAGGACAGATTCGGAAATTCCCAATCACAGCATCTTCATATCTATTCTATACAGTAAATGAAGAGCATACCAAATTCACTGTTCATCCCCCGAGGAGGAGTGAACTCTGTACTCACACAAATCTTCCAAAGAGTCGTGTCGTGATTGTGCCGGCTGCTCCTGGGAACTGACCGACGAAGACTCTGGCGATGTGTGCGCCCGGAGAAGGGGCTGGCAAGAGAAGCAGTGGTAGGGTGCAGTTATTACGGTAAGTAGTGTAAGTAGTAAGAGTCTCCAGAATTCCAGATCATCCCTCGAAGTGCCACCCCCGCCAAAAGAAATGTTTAAAAAAATAAAAAATAAGCTATTTATACTACTGCTTAGCAATAGACCACCCAAAAATGTGAGAAAAGTACACGAGCTATTAAAAGAGAAAAAAGCAGGCGATCGCGAGCGACACTACACTATACTACTGTGTCTCTCTGACGTCAACAGGTACCTGTGGCGCACTACAAAATCTGTAGACGTGAGCTTCATATGTAGCCCTATGTGAATGGAAGCAACTAAATTAGTTGCAAATGGACGTATTTTTGACATGTTTACTCAACTGACCAATTAACGTTCCAGTCGCCCTTCTGAAGAGACTCCAGTAGAAAGCAATAATATCAGGGTGTTTTTCTCTCCTGGGAGGTGAATGGTTTTGAAAAGAGTAGTTCTTGCATCTTGCATGAATTACAGCGCTATGAGAGGAAGCATACTCAAAAGAAGTTTATCCCCAAAACAAACGAAAAAACAAACTTTAACTAATCCGCTTTCTATCAGCAATTGTGTCAATCCATTGAAAGTGCAAAGAGGACGAAGTAAATCCTGGGCACACTTTTGAAGGGTCTATACTTTATAAAATCAGATGTGGATCGTCGAATTACTTTAAATTGTAATATTTTGCTTTTAAAATGTTATTTAAAATGAGATAGACGAAGCCATTAATAAATTGTTCACGTAAACGGATATTTTGCTTTTGGATTAAGCGTAGAACTATCGTGGCAAGCGTATAGGAAGTGATGATAATAACAAAACAATCTGATAATTCAAACCATATCCGCCTCTGAATAGTAAAAAATCTGCAAATAATTTCTCACGTGCAAATAAGTGCACATAAAGGACGAACATTGAGTTAATGTCGCCAAACGGCGACAAATTAAAACAATGAAACAGTTTATGTCAGTGGTACAGTGGCGGATTACCAATTTCGGGGCCTGTAGGCTATAGTAAAATTCACGGGCATCACCAGGTATAGCACATTTGACCTTGAATTACACAAGGGTACAGACAGTGAGGGAGGCATATGGAAATTTCGACTGAGGGTGCACGAGCAAAAGAAGCCGGTTGTATAGGGGTCTAGAGGCGAAGCCCGGTTAGAGGTTTAGGGAGTGGAAGCCCCTTCTTTTTCTCCAAATTTTTAAACTCTGCTGTTATTGTATATGGACTGAATTGTTGGCGCACACAAAGGGGGAACCATGGAAGCCCCTGAACATGCCCTCTAGACTTACATGTATTTCAATTGAATATACTGGTAGGCTAATTATATAGGCGTCTAACTGTTCAATAAAACATTTGTTTTCCCGCAAACTCATATTCACCAAGACCTAACGTGTGACAGTGTCACATGTTGATTCCAGTCATTATACCTCTCCCGATCAGTATTTGGGTTCATTTAAAAGATAATCATGCTATTTTCAGACACACAAACCAACAGAAACATCCACTAATATAGATTTTTGAGACAATAGATTAGTAAATCAAAGTTAGGAAACGACGGAACACAGATCATTGTTAAGTACATATATAGGTCCAAACAATTAATGTAGATATACCGCGTGTGTCATAAATATTGTTTTTTTTCTACTATCGTATATTCTTAATGGAAGACGTTTTAATTTTGTCAGTATATGAGTATATTTGATGTGGCATTTCTTACTAATCTCATCCTAAATTTAAAAGATATGCTGCTCTATGCCACTATTTGGTATCATACGAAAGCTCATGCTCTATTTGACGGAAACTCAAGAAACAACAATTTGACAAAATTAAAACATATCCCATTAGAAATATACCATCAATATAAAAATATAGCATAATGCCAAATAGTGCCATATACGCCGCGCAAGCCCAGATTTTAACTGTATGTTGAGAGTAGTAAGAAATGCCACATATAGAAATATACCATCAATATAAAAAAATCATTATTTATGGGACAGTCACTACATATAAATTAACTTTTTGTACATATACTTTAACGGTGATCTGTATTCCTGCGTTTCAGAAAATAGAATGATTACCTTTCAAATGATTCCAAGTACGGTTTCCAGAACGGTGATGACTGGGATCAAGATGTGCCACTGTCACATCTAAGTCTTGTATACTGTATAGTTAACATGGCTGTTATATTATGAATGCTGTATTCATGGTTAATATACTGTATGTATATGTTTAAAACATGGTTGTTTGTGTACTAAATAGATAGGCGTAGAAATCTATCCAAAGATAAACTAATATTTTTGAGAGGATAAACTTAACCGTTGAAACTTTTTTCTGTATGGTTTCTACTTGCATATCTCTTTTTCACTCTGCAAAGTTTTAAATTATATTAACTTACCTATGCGCTTTATAATTTTACAATTTTTTTCTAGATGTTTGGAAAAACGCGTCGCAATAAAATTATGTTATGACCACATTATACTGATTGATAATGCTTTGCAATACAATGAAAACATCTATAAAAACCATTTGCATTATTATTTTTATCAAAATCAGTGTAGAAAAAGTTTTCTTTAGATATACTTATTCTTCAAAAACAGTGAAATATCTTATGGCTGTAAGTTATTAATGCACAAACATACTAAAAAGAATGTTTTTGTCAAGTTGAATTTTCTCCTTCAATATACTTTAAAAAAAATGAAATTTTCGGAGAACTATTTTGAAGCACTCTTAAAATCTTCCAGCAAAGTATATTTCAAGCACTTATGCAATTAAAATAATTTTTCACACAATTTAATCTCTCTATAAAAATATGTATGTTTATCTATTCATTTATATTCTAGGAGTAGCATGTGTGTACTGTATGTGTGTGTGTAGTGTATGTATGTTCATTTCTATACTCCAAAACTACTGGACCGAATTTTCTGAAAGTTTGCCCACACAAGCAGACACCAACTGGTTGAATAAATAGCTACCTTTTATTCCAAAATGCGACGTATTGTTGCAGATATCCACGATTAATTACCCGCTTAATGTAAAGTAATTGAAAAATAAAAAATGAGGAACCACCTATTTAAATTCAATGACTTATAAAAAGTTCCGCAACATGCTACCTTTTAGATGATGTTAATATGTGACACTGTCGCATGTTGATCCGTCATCACCACCCCTGAACAGTACTTGGAATCATTTGAAAGATTATCATGCTATTATATTAAACTTTTTGTCCAGACCAACAGGAACATCCACACATATATAAATCAACACAATCGAGTAGTAATTCAAAGTTGGGAAAGAAAGGAACAGATAATCGTTAAAGTATTGTGCGGCTGATTGATGGACAGTTTTCCGGTGATGTGCGGGGTGAGAGACGCTCTGTGCTTCGAGCTTCGCTGGCCAAAGTCTTCCGGTTGTTGTTAGTTAAGCCATAGTCTGGTATACAGCCGAAGTAAATCATTTGTTAGCCTTAAGTGGCCCCCAGCCTCATCGAGGTTTGGGTACTGGTGTAAAGCCTTAAATGCATTTCACCATGGCTA
>JAUYWV010105108.1:0-13070 GCA_032274565.1 Nematoplana nigrocapitula | reverse complement strand
GGAATCCGTGTCGGTGGACTCGTATCTGAGGGAGTCCCGGCTCCCCTGACGAGACCTGCTGTACAACAACAACATCAGTAATCATCGCAACAGGAGATGCAGAAAACCCTAACATCATCGAAATAATAACCAAACCAGCAGGAAACCTATGTTCCTCATTCCAGGTAGAGATGGTATATCGCTGAATGAAGCCTTGAAGTGACTGAAGGACAACAAGAACCAGTGGAAGAAAGCCAGAATAGTAACAGACACCAAATCAAGTCTAGAGTCAATCAGAAACATTAGCAAAACAAACAACCATCTGATAATAAAAACACAATACCTACTTGAAGAAATGAACAACAACGAAAGCTTCATAGACCTGGTGTGGGTTCCTAGCAACTGTGGGGTGAAAGGCAACGAAGAAGTCGATAAAATAATAATGAAGCTGCCAAACTACTCCATCAAGAATAAGTTGAATGCACCTGTGTTGTAGCGAAAGCGAGAATAAAGAACAGTGGAAGAAAGAACGAATGGAAACATGAGAGAAGTAACAAGATATATGGAGAAGGAGGAGTCAAATATGAAAAAAGACCGATGCGATAAGCTATAGAAGGTTTAGAATAGGACATTCGACCGAACTCGGAAGCTACAGAAACAGAATCTGACAACATCAACAGCGAGGCAGACTTGTGTAGGTTTCCAAAAGGATCCTGGGAATGTGGAAGACATTCAAGAAAAAAATCCGACCTAATCCTGGCGCTTAACAACAACAACAGCTGTCAATTCAAGTTCGTCCTTAAGAGTCTTATTCTGTGGTATGTTAATGTAGCATTGCATTGATCGCCTACTGCAGAATTCAACGACTACTTCTATAGGCCAACCATATCTTCACGGGGTACAACCCTGGCGTTGTTGTTGTTTCTTTCGCACCGTCCAGGACTGACTGACCACTCTTCGCCAAACACAGCTTTCAAGCAGTGTTTAATTTGAAAGGCTAAAAGTGGAATCGGACCTGAACGTCCGCCGTTAGGTCAGAACTTTTCCTACTTGGACGACAACCTTGGAGTGCATTTTACCCCGGGTCTCCAAGTTCCCCATATCAAATTTGAACAGATTATGTTGAGATCTGTGGGCAGAAAACTTGAACGTAAAGACAGACAGACCTTGGAGTTTATATATGTACTGTAGATCTGAATTTGTCATATTGAAGATTTTACTGGTATCATATTATTATCTGCCCTTTTCATACGTTGCAATCGCAATAATCTTAACGCAGTCATCTTTCCAATTTTGTTAAGTATACTTTTAATCACTGATTTTGGTACTATGAAACATGTATATTGTTCATACTTAATTAGTATCCATAGTTTGTGTTGTCCATATAGTTCTTTCTGTTGCATATGAGTTAATCCGTCCGATTTTTATTTACAGAATTTCACAAAAAGAACTCTTATAACAAAATACATATAATATGCTACATATTTATGACAAAAAGAAAACTGGCAATCATTTAGTTATTATTGAGAAACATGTTTCGGTTATGCAATAACCATCGTCAGGCTGAAATGTAAACAATAGTGAAAAATAAATTACAAAATAAACAGAGAACTGGGGGGACAAAGTCCAATGTTAAACACGGCAGAAAATTTAAACTAGAGCTATTTTACTGTTAAACTAAATTTAAACAAAAATAAAATCTACAGGAAAACGTTCACAGACAGAAATTTAAAAAAATTGGAAGCACCACAATTTGATAGTTTTATTTAATGAAGGACTAAAGTTATTAATTGCAATGGCCTCCTTAACAGCTAACTCAAAATCAGAATTGCAACACCCCAGGATTGTAAAACAATCGTCGACTTTCTCACGGCACTCCACACAATCCACTAGATGAGTCTGGATAGCACTTCTTCCACTGCGATCTTCAGCCATTCTTTGGCCCATGTGGCGTTTGGTACGACCAATATAGCTCGTGTCAGAATCTCTTTGACTGGTACATTTGTATACCATGTTGGCCTTGACCATCTTCGGGGTTGGTTCTTTGTTGTTGAAATACGCTACATGGTTGTGTAAGCAATCCGGATATCCTTCTTATTTCATGCTACATATTGACTGCATAAAGACATTACTTAAGTCCTCTACCTCACAAATTTTCTCCTATTAGTCACTTCGATTTTTGCAACAAAGAAAGCGTGTTCTACGCACTCTGCTGTTCGTGTCTGCTATCTCAGTGCAATCTCTGATTCTACAGCGGAACCCTGGTGCGTTCAAGGTCTGATGACGATTTCCTTCCTTCCTTGTGTATCAACAACTTCCACTTGACCTACCCCTACTCACTACCACTTTATTGCTCTAAGTTTTTCTTTAAACTAACAACGCTTCTCCCTTTCACCGGCTATCTCCTGAATCCGTACGCATCATCCGATCACGAAGGGTTTTTCTGAGGAAGTATTCTACCGCTGTATTGTTGTTGCTGAAGAAACATAATGCGATGATTAGTTGAAAGTAAAAATACTACATTCGTGTTGTTAAAGAGTTAAATAGGTTTCTGTAAATTGAAAGAATTATAACAGTTACCTGGAATATACTGTACTTTTAGATTAAAACCGTTAGCAGAAGAAGAGCAAATTATTACCGAAATCAGCAATCATTTTTCAATCTCCCAAATAGGTATGTTTGTATAAATTTCAGTATACGAGTTAAAATAAATTCCATCATAAGATATGATTCATCTTCTTTTTTATTTCATTTCTTTGTTTGGCAAAACTTTGTATTGGAAATATTTTGAATGTACAAGAAAAATCGCGGTAAAGTAATTAGGCAATGAAGTGCATTTTCCAGCATTTAAGTCTTTGGAATTTTACCGAAGTAACAAAGGTGTATGATCTACATGTTTAGTTTATAGAAGTTATATAGAACACTTGTACATTTGACATTGCAAAAATGTTCGTTTAGCAGCACATTTGTATTTTACATAGAATCATGTGTGATTTCACAAAAGACAAAGAAATGTAGTAAACAGTAGTAAGCAGCAAACTACAACCGCGTTCAACATAGTTTACACATAATTCCCTTCTTTTCCGATTATTTTCATCATAACAGTCATCATCTTCTCCAGCGCAGATTCCATCCTCTGAGACGTAAACATTGGCATCTCTGCATTCAGAAATTGTCCAAACTCTTCTCTTGAACCAAAGTTAATATTCTGGCTGTTTCGACGTGATTCCAACCGTGTGAAAAGATAGCAGTTGCATATATTACAGTCTGGTGTGTATGGTGGCTGCCGCAGGGTTCTTATGTGGCGGTTTACAATGTGGTTAATCGTGTTAGCAGCCACATGGTTCGAGCAATATTCTGAATTACTCATATTCTCCGCAAGTAATGGATTTTGTTGGTTCAACAAGAAATGTTCGAAATTAGTGAGAAATTCGACGTATCTCTCAGAGTTTATAAATTCATTCATTGACAGCACTCATTAATCGTTAGAAATGAATCTTCTTCAATTAAGCGTCCGACAGCATTAACATTCACTTTTCTTTCTTCCACTATACCAGGTTGCCGAACGAACGTGTCCCTGTCTTCCTTCTTATATTCTTGATATAGTCTTCGGAAATTTATGTCTCACAGTAGGACATTCTCCAGTTCAATCAGTGTTATCAAAATCAAATATTTCAGCTGCATTCATGTTGTTACGCCGTGTATAGTCTATCTTTCGTAACTTCCATGGTTGTAATACACAGTAAGCAAATAAATAACATTTGAAATACATTTGACATTTGAATCAACATTGGAATTACCATTTGAAATATCAAAACAATTATGTATGGTTAAACAATATCATAAACTGACTAACAACACCATATAGTATAGCAGGCTTACTCTATAATATAAAATATGCATTTTTTGCTAAACTGACATTTTCGGTATAGCCTATAGGCATACCACGTATTTTGAGCTGGGTCGAACCCTACGCAAAGCATTCATTATTACATTCTTCACAGACGATGAAGTCTGCTTGCTCTCCTATTGACCTTGACCTAGAATGAGTAATGTTGCCGCCTGCAGGCGAATCAACACGAGAATCTCTGCAACTGTCGGGTGAAATAAAAGTAATAAAAGCACTAGAAAATCTGAACAACGCTGTCTAATTCAGTTACTACTTTCGTTCATAGTAATTTGTGTTAGCGTTTAACAGCAGCTTCTTACTATTGTGCACCCGGCTAAAATAGCGATTTATTTACATTTTGTACATTTTAGACAAAGGCGTTGGAGAAAATGTCCTCATTAAACCTAAACTTTCCCTTATATACAACGATTCCGCTGATAATCCTTCCAACAAACTATTCGTATACTTGGCCAATGTGCCCGAAGTGATGCGCCCGAGAGTTAACTCTCCTGCCCAATTCTACGGCTGCATTCGCGGACTCCATCTGGACGACATGATTGTCGATCTGGTCGGTGAATTGAAGAGGACGGCAGACAGTTCGGCCATCCGACAGCCTGAGTCCGGATGCACTCAGGGATGCGTGGACAGTTCGGTGGGAAACGTGTGTCTTCATGGGGGTCGGTGCCGCGAGATGTGGGGTGGGAATTTTTCGTGCGATTGTCTGCGCTCTCCTTACTTCGGAGAACAATGCTTTACCGGTGAGTCGGGTTTAAAAGTAACAATTAATATTACTTACAGTATATGGGTTTTAGTCGTATTGAATATAGCTTTTATAAACTTGATTAAATTTAGTGACAAACGAAAAGAGTAATAATGTGATTCTGAGTGGTGAGTATATGCTATCTCTGACATACCTCTATTCATGATAATTTTCAAACTATATCTTTCACAAATCTTCGACAGTATATATTCCTTTTTTCTTCATGTGTAAATCATTTAGTATATAAGTGTTATTCAATCAAAGAGGTTGGAATAAGTATACTAGAGTAGACACGTTCATGTGTAAAGATAAAGTATTTCCGTGTCATTTGATTGATTGCCCTTTCGGCCAATCAGATTTCTGTTTTAAAAATAGCAGTTTAATTTGGTAGGCATCAAACCTCTTTGGTAGGTATACAGGCCAGTGATCGAATTTCCAATACAAGTATATAACACATTCTCGTTTCATTTGTCTGTCTGTACAGTTTATTCCAGCTAGTTGCCATTTTGCAAAAAGTTAACTGAAAATAAATATTAGTAAATTTTGCCTACCAAACACCTTATAACCGAAATTACACGTTTTGGCGCGCGTGTCTACTCTATAGTTGATGTATTCAAACCTCTTTGTATTTAATTGTATATATTTACATTTTTGGGGCAAAATAAATGCGACGAAACTTCAGTCTCTAGTTTTACTTCCCTAGCTTACTGTCAGACATATATATCGCTGACTTCGAAGGATTGATAGTAAATGTGATTACAAAGCCAACGTTTATTGGTCGATTTTAATTTCACTCTATATGAAACCTGTTACATCGCCGCAATGTAATGCCGTAATGCGTGTTTTGCTTTTCTTATTGGACGACCAATTAGAATGTTATGTTTATTTCGTGAAAGTTTAACATCACTAGATGATCAATCTAGTTATAGATTTCAGGGGGTGCGGCAGTTACTTTTGCACCTTTGTGTATATTAATGTCACCTGGGACGATTTGTATGCCTGTTTGATCGATTCCAAGCATATGCACAAGATTCCTTTCGGGCTATAGTATTACATCATCCAATCCAAGAGAGCTTTACCGGCTGGTTGGCTTTGCTCTGTAAGTTTCTTACTGATTCAAACAAAGTGTAATTAAGGAGACCTGTGTATTATCAGAAAAGCATTCATAAAATTCACTATAGCCTGGCCTCACGCAGCTGCAATAGCAAGTGCCCGAATGTTTGCTGACTCATATTTTGATTAGGTTCAATCAAACATTATTACGATAATAGTATAATTCCTTATGTCTAACTCCCTTTCTACATACATATTGGCAATTTAACAGTGCTGTGTGCTGGTCTTTCCATGGAAATTGGTATGTTTTTCACGTTATACAGAGTTAGGTAATGCATAATATTGATTGCCGAACATTGTTGCTAACGCCTACTTCAAACAACCAAATTGCAGACTGTACACATAGTCATCATCAGATGGGCAGCACAAGAATCAAATAGCATCATTTGAGCTAGACGGTAGCAGAGCGCCATCATTTCAGCCAATACTCTGCCTGGAACATACAGCGGTTCTGATCACGAACTTCTGGTTGCTAAAATTAAAGTAAGAGTTAGCGGTGCCAAGAGATTAATAATACCATAAGTATGATAATTAAATTCTATTCAGTCAAATTTTCCAGTTGAATAAAAAAACAATTTCAAGACTTTGGAAAGAATATACCGAAGAGCTCTATACAATCGCGATGAAAGACGAAAGTGGACTTTTTAAGCAAAGCGTTCAGTTTACATTCCACTAGCAGTGTAGCAACAATAGACCTATTGCCCTTATTTCTTATACAAGTAAAATTCTGCTCAAGGTTATCCAAGGAAGAAGAATTTTCCGTTAGAACAGGCGAAGTTTAGTAAAAGAAGAGGAACAAGAGACCAGATTGCTAATCTCAGGTGGTCCATGGAAAAGGAAAAGTAGTCATGAAGGACCTATTCATGTGTTACATCGACTACAGTAAGACAAGACCTTTGATTGTGTCGATCACAATCTATGTTGGAAGTCCTTGTCAGAAATGGGAGTTCTGCACATCTGGTGTACATGATACAATGTTTGTATGACGAACAAGAAGCCACAGTGCGGACAGAGCATGGTTTCGACGGAATGGTTCAATAGTGGGAAGGGAGTTCGGCAAGGCTGCATTTTGTATCCTTATTTATTGAACATGTACAGTGAAAAGGATAATTAGGAGATTGGGCTTAGGTAGAGCAGCAATGTCGGGACTGGCAAAGATCTGGAAGAACAGGAATGTATCTACGGAAACAAAAAAGTCTGATGTACACTATGATATTTGCAATACCTTTATACGCCGTTGAGTCGTGGGAAAAGAGGTTAGAAGGAAAATCGATGCTTTTGTGATGTGGTGCTGGAGAAGAATACTGACATTACCTTGGACAGCACGAAGAACGAATGTGTCAGTATTAAAAGAAATTAACAGCCCTGTTCGGCTGAGCTCAGTGATCTTGAAACAAAAGCTGTCCTATTTCGGACACATTGTGAGGAGGCAAGGTGAATGCGTTAGGAAAATCATTATGTTGGACAAGTTGAGGAAAGTAGGGGTAGAAGAAGGCATCCTACTCGATGGATCATTGAGGTGAAAGCTACGACTGGTCAAACGTCCGTAACTAGATGGACCTGGCTGAAGATATAAAGGGCTGGAGTACAATGGTGCACAACTTAGACGTACAAGGTGACAATGTGAACACTGTTTGATACAAAACACAAAATAATCCGCTGAAATGGCGGCGACCAACCAAAGTCCAGCTCACAACTCTCTAGTTTGATTTATCTTTTATTCAATATCTCTATGACTTTATATTACATCCTCACTAAAAAAAATATTTGATTTGCACAGAAAAGGGTTTTGTATTTCCGGGCCACACATTGGTTGAATATAAAAAACCCGACAATACTATCAGTGTTTCGGAAATAAAGTTTATCTTTCGACCACAACCTGAAAGCGAGAATCAAAGAGAAAATGTCCTACTTCATGTCCAGGGGTGAGTTAGTAAATTTTTCATATATATATATATCAGTGTATTATTATAAATTTATTTTTCAGGATGCGGAACGAAGAACTCAAAATTTACTATGAACCTATTCCGAATATTTTAAAAATGAACTATATGATTGGATCTAAAAAAATATGTATGATGCGATATTCTATATTTATTACTTAAAAAATAGTAGTATATATGCGTATTGAGATGTACTTAGTTAACAGAAATAAAGACCACGAGTAATGGCGAATGTGGTATTTAATTGTATCACAGTTTAGCTACACTTGAGCAAAAATAACTCTTATAGGAATTCTTCACAACAATTTGATTTTCAGTATAACTGTAATTGTTTTTTAGATTATAGTTTCTAAATGTGTCCCAGATCATTGAAACCGTTCGTATCAGAATAATTGAATATATTAACGATGTTAATGTTAACTGTGATATTATGCCATGTAGCTAATTTCAGCCTTCGATTTGCATGCAAGAATGTGTGATCGATTGCAAGTACATGCAGATGATTCCTTTAACAGAAAAACAATTATGTCTGCATTTGAAGATATCATCCTAGGAATGCTTGCATAATATGTCAAAAAATTCAGAGTATTTGTTTTAGGTGGGTTAATGACAACCCAAGATATAGAGCCATATTTAATCCTCTTGATCTGGTATCACTTTTATCATAAACAGGAAGACCCAAGTCATGAAGAATTTGTGTATTTGACGATTTGAATACTAAAAAGCATTCCTCAATTATATATTGAGAAATGGAAAATAATCAGCTGGCAGGTATTTTATTTCATGATTGGTACACAGTGAAGCAATGCCATTGTGAACAGATGGATTGTCGAATATGATATAGGATAAATAAATTATCAGGCCCGATAATCGATGACAGTTCATTAATAAAATCTTGAAATAGCGGCTTTGTTGCACTGCCCACCTTATGTTTTTGTTAACTGCTCTAAGTGATGAAGCGACACATTTATATTATTTTGGCTACCAACAACGCAGTTATCTTCGTGTCTGCGTAGTGACCTTCCTCGCGTACGGACGAATAATACCTTCTTCCAAGAACCACGATGCACATGTTTTTTTCTTCCTGCATGTCCACCCGGTCTGTTGCGCTCGGCAGGAACTAAGCCCTGTAACCAACATGAAGCAGTCCTGTCGATCACTTCTGGACAATGCGTAAATCGGAGTGCCAGCTGAGCATTCATCCATTTCAATAGTGGATTCTGGGTTACCTTCAACCAACTCCCGAAAATATTCCTTCATTTCAGTATTTCATTTTAATTCGATATTCCCCGCCTTTTTCTTTGCTACCCGTGGACTATAATAGGCAAATATCAGTGGAAGATTAATCTCTGCGTAAAACATATCTAACATCTACGTCATATAGTTCAGTTTTTTAATTTCTAATTTTAAAGGCGATGGATTAAGTTTGTCTGCATAAACAATTTAGAGAGCATGGAATTAAGAAACGAAAAATTTGGAGCAATGATAATTTACGATTTTAAAAGTGGATTACCCTTCCTAGGAAAGTATACAGCAGTTTCTAGCTGCTTTCGTCGAACTCTCCCCTTCACGATCAGCTGTTTACAACCAAGTGGAATTGCCGAATTTCCCCATGATTGGCCGTCCTTGCAAGATGAAGAACGCCGGGGACTATTTCAAATTTTTAAATTCAAATTCTGAAAGAACAATGACATCGATTTTTTACGCAGACAGACATTAATCATCCAATACGTAATAGCTAGGAGCAAAAAACTGTTTCTATCCCGTTTGCCTAAATATAGTTAATGAACGCATTTACCGGCCGATGTATAGATAATTAAAGTTGACTTCATTCTGTCAATATAATGTAGAATAAAATAGTTACATTTTAGAAGATACTAAACATACTATAGCATAATAATTTTTACAACATCTTTTGCGTCTGGCATCCCTAACTTACATTAAAGAACAAACACAACAATAGTTTCACATTAAAAAATAAACGGTCGTTAAAAACATTTTGAAACAGTATACAAATGTTTATCCATGGAATGTGGATTAATATATGAAAATGCGTTTTCAATTGCAGTGACCGGTAAATTCGAAAATACAGAGCCTAGGAAGTTTTATTACTTCCTTTTCGAGTTTTTGGATTCAAAGAACAAACAAAATCCCCCTCTAAGAGCTACGGTATGACTTTATAATTTTTTATAATTTTACATTTAAAACTTTTAATTATGAACATTTAAAAAATGTCTGAGGACTGCCCAACAGACTGATTATATGTTTCTCTTATATGCATTGTGATTTATTTACAAATTTCTGTTGGTGGTGTTAGAGATAAATGATGTGAAAAAATTAAACTACTTGTTTTAGAAATTTAAGAATATCGAAAGTGCACCTTTACTATTAATTAGCTAGTCACAGGCTTGTGGGATGGAGATGGTTGCTGTAGATAGATAACTGTTAATCAATAAAAATTTGATAATATTAATCTAGAGCGTATTTTGCAAAGAATCAAAGGAGGGACAGAAAGAGAAGTGAAAGAAGGCAAGTATAAGTATCATGAAGAGAGTGTGTGAGAGAGAATTAAAATGAGATGGTATGGACACCTCCTGCAATTGGATAAACATAATAAATAGTAAACTACATAGAAAATAAAATAAGTGTATGCGGTCTATAATAATGAATGTTATAAAACGTTTAGAACTAAATACACTGTTCCACAAAATTGATGTACATTCAAATGGTGAATTATCTTTAGGCAAACACCAACTAATTTTAACAATTACTCGTCAGGGAAAGTCTCAACGACAGACTGCGAAATACTTCAAGTTTCCCGTTCTGCTAAACAGCATATGTCCTTCGAAAAGCCCGAAAGGTAATGGCCTTGAAAACAACGTTGGATCTGGTAGATTTCAGAAATTAACCAAAAGGGGATATAAGAAAGCGCATTGATTAGTCGACATCAAATCCATTCATGTCATCTCGCATTGACAGACAAGTATGACAATGGTTACTCCGAGTTGCATGTGTCGCATTTTACGCCAGAATAAACTTTTTGGAAGATTCGCATTAAAAAGTCGCATCTGACGAAAATTAAAAAAACACAAGCGACTATGTGGTGCAACCGTCAACATACCATGAGCGCTTTGGATTGGTCCCATGTGATTTTTAGTACGAATACAAGTTGAGCTGCACCCGAAACATGGACTGTTCGTGAGGCATCAGCCGCGAAAGAGATACACAGTGAAATATACCACTAAAACATCAACAGATTTTATTTACATGAAATGTTTTGGGGCGTCATTCGAGCCGCCGACTGCCAGAAAATTGTGATAAAACAAAAGCAACTGTTGATTCCCAAGAATATGAATGTATTTTGCATAACGCCCTCCCATAACAAAATATTTCAACAAGACTGGGCGACGTGCCTATCTACGTGGTACGTCAAATGTCCTACTGGCCTTCTTATAAGCTGCGATCTTAACATAATCAAACATTTGGGGAACGATTTGAAAGACGTAGTTTCGCAGTAAGGAATGGGACAAGATATCTCCGTCAGATATTGAAAAACTGACGCTAATGCATTATAGTACTGTTGCGTATAATGCATTAGCGCCAAAGATCTCTCCAAGTCGTTTTCTCGTCGAATTCAGGCAGTTCGAGTCAGTTTAACTAAAGAATGTTTTCTTCCTATATTCGCTAGCAAAACAAATTTGAACAGATGCCTGTTGTTTGTTCCGCATTTCTCTATTATTAGATCTAGTGTTAGGCTCCACCTGCTACCGGTACCATGTAAAAAGGGTACCACCTGTATCATGGTCGGGTGGTCGACGACTAAACGGGCAACCCCACCTAGGGCAACCTACAGTAGGTAAGAAGGGTGTGTGGACATACCGCAGTACCATACCTGGAGAGGAGATAGGCACCGCCAGGTTTTCTTGCCTACTGAAACACCCATGATGACATAATAAAATAAGTCCCCAGTAGCAGGGACAAGACAATAAAAGAGAACAGAAAAGTTTATTCAACGTTTCGCAACAATCTAGTTGCCTGTTCACGATAAAAATTATTCCCATGATGACACACCAATTAAATTCTATACCGTGTCGGTCGAGGCCCTGATCAACACAGGCCGCGTCCTCCATTCACTTCTCTCAGGGTGGAGTCGAAAAATGTGCTAGTTGGTGAAAAGACCATCAAACTAACAAAATGCAACTTCACAAACGGTACATGGAATGTGCGTACCCTCAACACACCAGGAAAGCTCGAAGAGCTGTGCTACGAAATGGAAAGATTAAATAGAATGTGATTGGACTAGCAGAAGTAAGATGGAAAGGTATAGGAGAAAACTCAACTGAAGAAGGACACAAAATATGGCACAGCGGAAATGATGAAAGACATGAGAATGGTGTTGGCTTTCTAATTCACAAACACTCAATCTCATCTATCATTGAGTGTGCGCCAATATCTGACAGAATCATCATAATCAGAATTCTATCGAAACCTGAAAACATCACTATCATCCAAGTATGCGCCCCTACTACAGATCACCCAGATGAAGACATCGAACCAATTCTACGAAAAGATAGAGCTTGTAATAAAAAACAAACCAAAAAGAGATCTGCTAATTGTACAGGGAGGTTTCAACGCAAAAATAGCAGAAGATTCTTATAAAGACTGGAAAGGCAATGTAGGAAAATTTAGATTTGGGCCAACGAACGAACATGACAGTCGACTTCTAGAATTCCCAAGACTTCAACAACTACTCATCACCACAACGCTACATCCACACAAAGTCTCATGAAAGACTACATGGCACTCTCCCGATGGAATCACGCACGACCAAATTGACTACATTCTTATATTAAAGCGATATCATCAAGCATAAATAAAAGCAAGACCAGAACGTATCCAGGAGCAGACACTGGAAGTGATCACGACTTAGTCGAGATGAACATAATGCTCAAATTAAAAAGCAAAAATTGTAGAAATCCCATAGAATCAAGTATGACCTAGAGAAGCTAAAAGACAGAAATGTGCTGACAAACTTTCAAACAAAAATCGGAGGTCGCTTTGCAGACTTCTGACAGTTGATAACTTGGACGAAGCCATGAACAATTTAACGACACCATGAACAAATCAGCTCTCGAAACACTGGGAAAAAATAAACACAAAAGACAAACAGTACGCTGGAACTATGTGATCAACGAAGAGATGCCAAATCAAAGAAAAATCTCAGAAGAAGAGAAGGAGCACTACAGGAAACTGAGAAGGAAAGTACGAAATCTATGAAGAGAGACAAAGAAAATGGATTGAAAAAGAATGCGAAAGGATTGAACAAGGGATCAATAAGAATGAGACTAGATCTGCTTTCCGAACAATAAGGAAAAGCACAACCGAA
>JAUYWV010105097.1:0-13070 GCA_032274565.1 Nematoplana nigrocapitula | reverse complement strand
TAGAGCACAGTTGAGCAAAGGAGGTCCGTCTTCTCTGGTAGCCAAGCGGTAACTGATCTCAGTCTCGTCTCTTGCCTGCTTATATGGGCTCGGGTGGGGGGTGAATGACTCATCGGTTCGGAAACATGTTCGTGCGCATGGGGGGGGTGACTCATCGGTCGGAAACGTGTTCGTGCGCGCGGGGGGCCCTCAAACAAGTGGCCTAGAGCGTAGGTGTACTATACTACTGTGAACCAGTCGTTTCTGAGAACGTGTTGCCATAATTGTTCTCCATACTTCTACTATATTGTGATGTCTTATAGGAAGTGGGATTCCCGTCTTGCTGGAGTATGAAGCCGATCGTGTGGTCTCTCTGGGTAAAGGACTGAGGCTTGAGTGTCCAATCGTCGGTGAGGACGTCATCTACTCTTGGACGGTGGGTCGACTGCCCCCCTATCAAGTCTCCAATGATAGACGGTACAAGTTGACTGCCAAACGCCGCGTTCTCGAACTTACCAATCCTTTCACGCGGGATGACGAAGCCAAGTACCGGTGTCTAGGGGTGACGGGATTTGGCCGGAAAAATGCCACCTTCAACATTCGCATTCTAGGTGAGTACAACTAACTTATATCAGTTGATGCGAGAAGAGTATGTGTTTTAGTTTGTGTAAAGGGCCTTGCTGCTGAAGAATAAGAGGAATACAGAGAGTAAAGTGAGATCTGCTGAGCTCAGTATCTTTCCCACGATCGAGAGCATCTGAGTTCATTATATTATAGGTCAAAGTGACTAGGGACACTGAAATGCGATAGAGGAAAGTCCATACCAGACCAGATCAGACAGGACAAGCTAAGAGGCTATGAGAAAAATAATTTCGTGGTTTATGTTATCGTTTCCATTATGCGTCTCGTAAATATCTTAAGACTGTTGTTCTCTTTAGTTGATATTTGCATAAGTATAGTTTTCGATTTAAAAGCTGGAGATTATTAAACAAAGGTTTTTTCGGTGCATTGCGTATACTGTGACGCGAAAATATGTTCCGAAAGCCTTGTATGAATTGTTTTTTGTTAATTCCCCCGACTTGATTTCGGCCTATTGAAGTCTCGCCCGTTTCCTGTCTGCCATCGTCTGGGGCATCAGACCATGGCACCCGATTTTGGCACCTTTTGAAGTGACGAAAGCCTCGTCGCCAGCTGGGCCATGCAGCTATAGCTAGCTGGTTCTAGGACGATGAAGGATGGATGAATAGACAAGCAGAAAAATTGCTGAGTAATGCATCTTACCCACTGAGGCTCTGCTGCCGCTGTTCGTCCGTGCTTATGCTTTGTATTTGTTCACTCCTTCCTCGTGTGACTCAGTACTCAGTCTCGCCAAACTCCCTGCCCGCGATATCTGATTGTCCTTTCCTGATGGCAGATTGTGGTAGCCGGTTGTCAGGATGAAATTGAGTTTTCGAGAGAATGTATTAATACTTCTGAGTCGATTTCCATTTTCTATCAGTGTATGAGGTGAAAATTTTCGGTGGGAATGACCAAATATTAGTTGCGCTTGTTTTTTATGAACGAATGAATGATGATTATCAGTGATTCAGATGTGGGGGTCTTTAGGGGAATCGTGGAGTTGAATTTGTTGGGGAAATATCGTCCGGTCTTGATCCAGAGGTACAACTACTGCTACGTAGGCCTAGATGGTGAGCTGTCTTGATTGACTGCCTGGAGCGAGTAGATTAGTATTGCCGAGTCAACGGCTTATTTGTCTGCCGATCCATCAATCACTGCGCACTAACTGGTTTGCCTCTTCTCTGCGTGCTCTCTCTTTCTCTCTGGCTAGCTGGCACGCGTGGTGGTAACGGAGCGCATGGTGCTAGGCGGAGAAACTTCCAACTACCGAAGAGCGAGCGAGGAAGCTTGGTGCGCCTATGCCCGTTTTTCCGCCCCCTGCCTTTCCGCTTCTGTATAAGTTTGCAGTGCTCCTTATCGGTCTGTGCTGGCTGCGGTGGAATTCGGTGCTGTGGGCGATACAAACCACCCTGTGGGGGTGCGGACACGCCGTCTTGTCCGGCCACGCAGCATAGCTGGACCCCTGGTCGGCGGTGCGGGAGGCAGCAGGCGCTCGCGCGCAAGTCGGGTCGACGCATCCTGCGAGTACCCTTCCATCCACCTACATGCGCACACTTGAGTGCGAGCGGCAAGCGACGCGATTGTGGTGTTTTGTGCCGTGGGATATACGGGGAAGGAGGGAATAACTCCTTAGATATGTATACAAACAGATACGCATAGTCTACTATTCTCCTTTTCTACGCTGAAGGTGCTTGTTGTCTCTCCACTGAGGTATTTTCAGATCATCATGGGGAGGAGGAAGGCTGTGTTTTTTAACTCCAAATGATCCTTCAGCTACTACTGATACAGCCACGGCATCGGAAAGGGTGCTACGTCACATTCGGAAAGACAAATTCTTGTGTGGGTATGCGGCAAACAGAATAAGCAAGAAAGCACTTTAGAAATTGTACTCTCAGACTATGATATTTCTTGCGTCATACTGGTAATCAACAACCTTTACTTGTTACTCCCCATTGAGTAGTTTCTATTGTTGTCAACGTTCCGTTGACAGGAAAATCTGCAATAACTTTCACATTAATTACTGAACATTTGGAAAGTATATATATAAAAGTTCCATTTTACTGTATAGGAGGAGTTCGGCAATAGGATATTGATTGCTTGGCAGACGTTTTGTGTGTCTGTCTTTGTCTATATGATCAGATGTGCTTGAAAGATGGTGTGGACTCTATACCTACTGCTTGCGTGCGTTGTGTTAGTTAACGCGAAGACTCAGCGAATGTACTCATGGGTTAGAGCTGTGCAGGAGCAGGGAGCTGCTGCCGCGGTTCGCTCAGGCATGCTGTTTGAGCAGCAACGCGGAAGACGAGCAGTGGGAAGGGAGAGGAGGAGAAGGGATGCGTAGCGTAGCGCAGCCAGGCGACAGAGAAAGAATTGTCAATTATTTTTCGAGGTAATTATCTGCGAGTTTATGCGTCACCCGGTGCCAGCGGCGTTAACGTCGTGGTGGTGGTGGTTGTTGGGGGAACGTTTGCACGCCTGCCTGTCTTTAATATCCTCGTTGCATTATCTTGCCATATTTTCTGGCGTAAGACGATCGTGATTAAGATGAGATATCATCTCAAGCGACAACTCTCTATGCCTCCAACCTCCCTCCCTTTCTATGGATGACTCTCAAACAGGGGCTGGCCTCTTTACACTATCTGCCTGCCCGAAGTGTTTTTCTACGTCCCTTTTCCTCCATTTCCAGCTCGTGTTTTCTTGTCTCATGCACAGTATAACCCGTATCCTAAATCGGCATGCGACATTAAATACTAAATAGCCTTTAAAGGCCCATGTGTTATAATTGACCAGAAACTTTAGACTTTTTATCGATAAATTAGTTTGAAAGATTTTCCAGTTGTATTATTGATGAATGCATAGTAGCTCTACCCTCAGTACAAGCTTGCAATGAATTGATAAATAGTTATTTAGAAATGAGATTGAACGACATAAAATGGCAAAGGTATTAATTATACGTTAGACAAAGTAACATGACTTTCTACAGATGTCGCCTATTTTTTCCGTATCGAAGAGTCCCATATAGAAGGAAGGATCTCTTATGCATCACACTCCTTTTATTGATCTCCTCCATGTCGACATCTTTTCATGCATTTCATATAATTACAATTTGCAATAACGCCATCTCCCAACCTATACAGTTTCATTATTTTATTTTTTCCAAACACAGAAGGAGAATTTTGATTTAAACTACAGTATAAGGAATACCAACTATATAATAAGGGTGTTGCGAACTGCATTTAATAAAATTATCATTGCATGACTGCCCACGCCAGTTAGAATGGGCTCCTATTTATTTGGCCAGATGGTGTTGACGACGTATATAATATATACTGTATACACTGCACGTACTAATTGACATATTGATTCATTATGGACAGCGCAAGTAGGGCATTCATTGTTTGCGCATAAGTGGATATCCCGAAGAGGGTGGAATAAGAGGAAACACCACTGCTGTAAACATGATCTTGAATCCTATCCTATGTCACACTCTTAATGATTGACAGTTAGCCCCGCCTGTGTACATTCAAAGCACAATATGCTAATGCGGTAGTTTATTGCTCATGTGTTGTGCTAGCTATGTAGAGAATCACACTTTATCCGTATTGAACCACCAACAGATTTCCTTTTCACTCTCCCCCCCCCTCTGCGCGACAAGTAGAACTACGTGTAGAAAGGAGAGAAAAGTGGTGAGTAGTCTTCCACTCGATTAACTCTAGTTGAAAGGGTGCATTCGAAGCTTGCCTCGGCACCAACAAAAAACATCTTCCAGCGCGCGTTGGTAATAAGCAAATAGGTCGATCGATGAGAAGTTGAAATCCCCACTATGTACCTCCACCGCATGATTCGTTTGCATGCCTCATGACCTTCCTTGAAGGGTTTACATTCCGCAGTCGCGTAATCAATAAATAGATTTCATTCCAATAATGTTGCTCTCCAGTGAAGTATATACATGTATATACGTCGTATATATTCACTTGTTGGAAAATTATATTGGTTTGTGTATATGCCTCATGGTGCAAATAAAAAGAGGATACATACTGACGTGCTTGCTTCTAAGGGGACAGAGGGAATTTGCACTACTGTCTGTCGACCAGCCTTCTTCCCATGCGCGCCTGTAGCACAGGCGGGAGACTATCCTTGGCGCGATGAGCCCATTGAGCTGTCAGTCAAGGGAGCTGCAAGGGTGTTCGAGGCAGCCAAAACGTCTCTCCCCAATTTATGCGTCTCTGACTATACTGTCGATGACTTTCTAGCTGATGTGGACAAGTAGGCTAGGAGAAGGAGGGAGAAAGGGGAGGGGAAAACATGGCACAATGCCTGCCACATGTGGATAGTATATCTGCCCCTCCCCTCTCTATATAGTGAGAAACTACGGCGCAGCACTGTCAGCCAGTCTTTTTGCTTCTCTTTATACGCCAGATCGTTTGTTTTTAATTGGTGGGAGAGGGCCGGGTAATGTGTTCTTGGCATCCCATTCGTTTGAACTGTGGCCCCATCCCAATTGAAAACAAAACCTATCCGATGTTGCTTATAATTTGTCTTCATGCTAATTTTATACCGATAATACCACGCACTGTTCGAATTTCGAGTCAGCTGCTATGCCTGAAAAAATCTGATTAGCCAGTTTAAATTAGGGATTTTAAATTATCGAATGGTATCATTTTATGATTAAGTACGAAAAATCTCTAGCGGTAAGTATGGAAAGTGAAAACTAAGAGTAAGTACGCGATGAAGAAGTAAGAAGACAGCATGTAGTTTACATTATCGATTTTTAGCTACTCTCGAATCTCACGTTTTTTCTGTCCTCGGTAACATTCATTCACTTGCTTACTATATCTCCTCCGCCTTTTTCTTTTTTATAGAGTCGAAATTCTGCGCTCAATCGAAGACAACGGATCCCAAATTGAAGCGTAAGTTGACCTAGTCACTTAGCTCATTTCCCTTCTCCCATACCCACTGTCTGTTCCTAAGCAATAGAGGAGTCACAAATCGATAGTGACCCACTGAGGGATTTTCCTCTTTTCTATTTCAAGCTGGCCTAATTTATACTTGCTGGCATCTTGCTGCCTGCAATTTCCAAAGGTATCTGGTATAGACTTGTCGCGTTGTTCGCGCATGATTTCTGAACTCGCGACAAGAATGTTGTTCCTCGACTCATGCTGCGTGAGTGCGGCGGCATGGGAGGCGGCGGTGGTGGATTGTGAAGTGGTTGCACGGCTTCCCCGCGCACAGTCTGTAGCTTGTATCTGAAGCCCTCTTCAGGCTACTTGTGTCTGCGCCAAGAAGAAGTTCTCTCCGGATCGCCTTTGTCACGCGATGGATGGATGGAGATGCCTGCTCCTTGATGCTTCTTCCTGCCACTAACCCGAGCAGCTGACTGTCTGTGTAGGTGTCCATGTGCCTCGACCGTGCTCCTTATGCCGTAGAGCCAGCAAGTTGGCCGCTCTAATCTTTTCATTAACTCGACCGAACCAAGCAACCGAACGAACGCGCGCCTTCCTGTTGCAAAATTAATGAAGCAGCTCAGTTCTGTTTCGTCTGTTCAAACTTTAAACTTTCCCTTCCGCATAGTATTTTAACTCTTACCCAGCAGCTTCTTTCGTTTAGTAAAATGTTTGCTGACTGTATAGCATCGTTGGCTTTATGATGATAGTAAGAAATTAATGGAAAAATTGATGACTCAGTTGGTTCTGAGCATGATGGCACAGAAACCCAGCATGTGAATGTGAGTTACATATGTATTTGATATCGAGTTGTGACTCACAGTCACCGAATCTCTCACATTCGACCACATTTTCTAAAAGGAAATAGTTAACTTCACTTCGGTAGTAAGCACAAACGAAACGAAGAATTTATTACTTAAATATGTTTTAGTGTATCAATATATTTTTTAGCAATTACGATCTTTTTCATGGCTCAACGTTTTTGTTTGTTTTAACAGTATGCTTGATTTTATTTTTAAAGTTTAAAATGTTGTATTATATTATATTGGAAACCTATCTATAGTTATTTTAAAAAAAGATTTGTCGTTCTTTATATAATTTTAGTCCTAATGAGTATCTTAGTGAATATAAAAATATGGTTATGATCCCATACTAACTATATCTTACGTATCACGCTGGAAGTACACATACCGCTCTTTTAGTTATTCCACACACCACCGTCCCTCGTCAGCTTGGTGTGCAGCTAATGCATTTAGTGCGCTATAGAGGGGCTAGCGTGTGCGATATCGACTGCTGTGTTGGTTGACTGGCACGCTTTTCGATCAGAGGTTTCAGATTATCAGTCAGGCAGTCAGTCACCTTGTCACATGTCAGTCATCCCATCGGGGTAGATGGAACCCGATGACTCCGGCAGCCCAGATGACCCCGCGGGGGAGATGAGGCTGAACCTCTACCTTTCCAAACCTGATCTTGGCTCGCCTGTGTTGATGGACGAATACAGCTGATGCTGTGACTTGTCATCCCCGCGGAAATACGGCCAGGCATCACCACAAATCCTTTTCTAGAAGACTCTTCCTCTCCCGCTTTCATGGATATTTTTGTGTTTGTTGGTGTGTCTGTATGTGTGGGGAGTGTGTACGAGGGTCAAGCGATTCTAGCCCAGTATAGTATACGCACTATAGCTGTTCCAGCCGTTGCGTAAAATAAAATTCGATCTTATGTTTATCGTTTAATGGGGTGTACTGTGGGTCACGAGGAACTCCAGTACTTCTGTCCGTCGATCCGGCCAGCTTTTGTACCGAGAAGAGGGTTGACTGACGGCCGCGTCTCGCACACACGCTTTAAATAAAGAGAATCTTCTTTCTCCGGCGTTTGAGGTCGCTGTTCAGTCCTTTCGGGTCGTTAATTAGGACTGACAATCAAAATTATCACATCACATGGCAATCTTGTAAATGCTGTACAATGTCTGCACCTTTCTCTCTGTACAGATACTGCTGAATACACTGTCTCCCTATATCTCCTATATATACATATATATGATTGTTGGTTGAGGAGTATCTCCAGAGGAGGTAGATGATGTAGAGTGAGAGAGAGAACGCCATATTTGAAGATTTAGCAGTCTCAGCGAACAAAATTCTTCTCGGATAACCATATGAAAACTCCCTAAAATAATTGCAACTAGCAAATCGTACACATGCAGTGTTTTGTCTTTGCATCATACAGTGTAATAAAACCAAAAGTCCAACGAGTTCAACTTGACAATTTTGGCTCTCAAAATCCGTAACTGTCTAGGTCAGTATTATACGAAGGAAACAAAGCCTCTTGTTTTTTTTAAAAATAAACAACTCTTAGAATTTACAGATCTTTTCCAAACCAATATTAATTCGGAGTTGGCGTTCTCGCAAAATATTGAAGTCAGCCTCTGTGCTCTTCTGTAGCTCATGGGTTAAATTGATTTTGACAATTTTCGACATTTGTTGGACTCTTAATTGAGATGATTTGGTGTGGCTGCACGCTATGTTGGATAGAGGGGAAGAAGAATAGTTTGTATAGGCATTCTGGTGGTGCCCCACCAGCATATGGAAGCAACCAAGAAAAGCTTTGCATGTAGTGGAGGAAAATTGACAGCTGATTCCATTAAGATTGATTAGCTCTCTGTTTTTGTTCAATTTGAGTTTGTTTTTGATGTTTTTGCTTTATACTCCGCTTTCCGAAAAATGTTACAGGGCCCAGATAGGTTATAGTCAACTCCAAAGTGTTTGCATTGGATTCAACTACGTAAGCATTCTATAGTTCCTAATCGTTTGTGCTCTTTCGAACTCGGTTGGAATTATTTACTTTTATAGCGAAGAGGGACAGAACGAGAATTTAGTGCGAGTGGGCTGATGAAACTTTAGATCGGACGAAGAGATGATGGAATTTGATATAGGAAAAGGTGTGATTACAGTAGGGAGAAAAGGCACTTGGTGGTGATAAAAACAATGCGATAGTGATTTGAGGGTAGATGCAACTAGATAAGAGAAATCCTATTTGCAAACAAAACTGGGTGAGTGCATATATATTATTCTTTCGGCGATATCTGTCGTAATCTTCATCAAATGGTAGTCATACGTCTGTTTAGTTCAACTGTTAAGCGCCTGAAAAGGCGGATAAGTCCTGTGCTACGCCATGACTGCCTTCTGAAAATTGATTGAGAATGTTTTTGAAAAGAGGAAGGGGGCGGGGGGACCACGTTGCTCTGAACTGGTTAGCCCAAGACAGGAGATGGCGGAACTAAAACCTGCTTTCTGGCAGAGACCAAAGAAGAAGATACAACCCTGTAATTTATAAACTGAAAAGTCGCTGCACCTTAACACCAAAATCAGAAATACTAGGAAGCAGTATTTTTAAGAAATCATTATTGAAGACTATTTTGTAATTGGCAATGATGATATTGTACATGGATACAGCAGCGCTCATTCTAGTCTAATCGTCTTAGTATAGTGAACTGGTGACAGTTAGAAACATTTTCGCCAAATATTCGCCACAGTATTCTTTTCCAGACACATAGCTAGAATGAAACTTTTTATTGAGGGGGGGGGGCTTGACTTGGGTGGATGAGTGCACCTACCTGCGGGTAGAGAACATTGAATCTGCTCTGAACATTCTCAGTATTTATATTCATTTTTATAAGCTCTGAAAAATTTAGGGGGCAAAACAAAAATGTGGGGAAGTGCAACCCCCCCCCCCCGTAGCTAGTAGCTACGTGCCTGTTCTTTTCAAGGATTGCACTATGGCCACTCTGACCGACGAACCACCAACTCATCCGTAAATATAAACATACTGAACCCACGAACATCCTTCAGGTGTGGATATGTATATTTTACAGAAGGAACCTGTGATCTAACACTTATAATAGCATTGTTTAGTGATATCCCTGTTTCTAGTCTATATTTTCCTTGAAAATATCCTAGCCGGCGGTTTGGCTTCAAGCAGTCGCTTTTATTCCTTCTAAGCACACGATCGATGCCAAATAGAGATTCCAATATGCTCCTTCATTGAGGGAGCTGAGTTGGTTACGCAATTCTCGTGTGTTTTAATGGGAAGCTCTCATGATCTGATTTAAGTTATTCTTTCTATCCTGCGTGCACAGTTGTGTTGTGTGCGGGTGTATGGATGGTTTGAATAAAACTCAATCATTGTCCGCCTCGGCGGTGAACAAGTCAACTCAAATTGGCAGACGTTTAGGGCAGAAGGCGGTGATCTTCACAGACTCCAAAGTCGCTATTGAATAACTCAACCAAGGACCAGTTGTGCAGGCTGACGAAGCAGGCTCCGAAATCTGGAAGAAGCTCCAGCCTCTAGACGACATTGGGAAGTCGGTGCAGGGCAATGAACGGGCGGCGGGTCGACTCGCGGCTATGGGAGTTCCGGAAGACCAAAGGAACTTCAAACTACCACTCCGAATAGACAAGGCAAGCAATGACCAGAAGACAGATCCGGCAAAGACACGCATCTCAACAGAAGTCATAGTCTGTAGGTGTCGCCCACCGGATTACTCAAGACCCCACGAAGTTGCCGCTTGTCAATTGAGGACTGGCCATTCCTTCCTGTTGAGAACATATTGCCACAAAATCGGCAAAGCAGAATCTCCCATTTGTGAAGTGTGCGGAGAAGCCCCAGAGTCCTCGTGTGCACCTGTCCTAAGTGGATCTCCTTTAGGTAGCGATGCTTTGGTGGTCAATCGTTTGACCTTTTTCAGCACTTATCAGTCCAGCCTTGATCCCGTACCTGCGGGCTATGGAGGACAATCTGGATTTGCGGGAAGAAGAAGGACAATAGGGATTACCCGGCAAAGGAGTATGACAGCGGTAGCATTCCACTTGACTTTAGCTTGAATTAAAATTGGCTTTGTAAAAGAACAGCTTTACTACTTTGTCCAATTTTCTTGGACCATTTTATACATAAAACAGTGTTGTTTTAATTGAAGAAATTTGAAAATCTATACAGACACAGAACAACATCAACAATTATATCTGCATAAAAAGTTCGAGTATCAGAAAAGGGATATCACTGGACATCGTTCTCGTGAAACTGTATATGGAGCTATAAAGGGACATCTAACAATCGATCCAGGGAACAGTCAGGTAAAGTCTTCAAGGAAAGGGCTAATAGAAAAGTGGTTCCACAAGTCCTGGTGAATTTGTTTTCAACATAGAGGTTAATTTGTAAACTGTATAAATAGATAATATTTATATTGTTGCATATAGTATATTATATAAAACTATATTAATGTTAATATTTTAAAGGACTACATTGTTTGTGACAACCTGTACTTTCTTTTTTTAATCTACTCTAAAGAATTTTGTTATTCATTTAAATGGTTTGAATGCTTCTGGTCAGCTATGATCTGGTCCTAATTTACCGAGCAAAGACCAAATCGTGATTTAATCGCTATCTTGGAAGGCTATTAGTGCAGTTTAAGACTCGTACCGTGCGATCCCTGCAAGATATTGTACCTTATGCAGATAGGAATGAGCATGATGATGACTTAACAAGGTCTTTACTGCTCTGTTCTGTCTTCCTTCTACTCCCGCTACGAAGTGCAGCATTTGTATTTTCTCGGTGAGAATGCTTTATTGCGGTATATACTGTTAGTTTAACAAACCTATTTTTTCAAAATCTGTTTGTTTTTGATGATGTAGAAATCGTATAGTATTCGCTTGCTGTAACACAATTTTGTTCATCGAATCTTTCTCTCCTACAGCGCCTTGCTTAATCGAGTCTGAAATGAACAGCAAAGCGACTGTGATCGAACGCGAAGTCGGTACGTCTGTAGAGATGAGTTGCAAAGCGACCGGAGTTCCACCACCCAAGTACAAATGGTTCATGGGCACCTCCATAGCCGACTGGATCACCTCGGCCGAGGGAGTCCGGGGACCTGTTCTAAGGATTACTAATCTGCGCCGCGAGTACACCGGACGCTACAGCTGCCGGGTGTCTAACGAAGCCGGGATGGTCAACTACACCTATACTCTGGTGATAAAAGGTGAGTTTGATTTCGGAAGAGCAGCTGTTCTCATATCTTCTTTTATCTTAAGAGTTTCCTTCTCTGGTGGGATATTCAGGCTGTGAAATTTCGACATCCTCTCTTACCTCCTGTTCGAGCTTGTTAGTAGTAACTGTTTTCTCTACACTCCAAGCCATCCTAAACCATCTCTCAACTCTAGACCTTTGAGTTATAAAGCCCTTAGTACTCTTGTTGTATTCAATCTGTATATACATAGTTGTGGAGCGTAAGTATGGTCATTTATGAACCAATGAATGAAAGCTGGAGGCAGCATTTGATAATGTTAAGGTCGGAGACGAGAACGCTGTTCTCTTCTCTGACCTGCTACACAGCCTTAACTGTTGGGCCGATATCTTCTTTTATGTTGTTTGAACATAAGTGAAATTAACGTAGGGTCGCAAGTTTTTCCTGTCTTTAGAAATTTTGCTTTGTATTTTGTATCGCAATACAATTTCGAAAGTAATAAACAATTACAAATGCGATTGACTAACGTTTTCAGATGTCATACTTCCTTCTGCCAATGACTATGACGTAGGAGTTTGTTATCTGAAACGTCCCCTATTTTCTACGCACTGATCTAATAATAGACGCTGGTTAATTATTTTATTTCAGTCTAGAATTCCCTTTTCTTTTAATTATCTTAAACTTTACGGTATTTCTTTGTACAGAAGTTTTGACATAAATTTGTAACGGCTACTTATCGTCAGATCCCTCGCGGAATGATGAAAAGGTGAATAATTCATGCGTGTGTGGTTTGTTTGTTTGTTTACCCGGTCCCTTCCGGAGGATGGGGTAGGGGGCGCAGGACCGCCGAGGCCCAGCAACCGGGCAACTCTCCGTGGCCGTCTCCAAAGGTCGAGAAGGCTAACCGTCTCACCAAAGATGGTAAGGCGGAGGCCTGAAGATGAGGGGCAAGAGAGAAGGTGAGAAAGATCCTGCTGGCCTTCACCGCAGGAAGGACAAGAGGGGGAATCGGTCAGGCTGATCCGATGGAGGTACGAGGTAAGAAGGGTGGAATGCCCGTTGCAGCGAAGCCGCGAAAGTTCGCAACGGGTAGAACGGGAAAGGAGAAATTCACCGCGATGACGCAGTATTGGGGATCTGGCTGTCGAAGAGTTTATTGCGAAGGGATGACCGCCAGGGAGAAAGGAGAAAGTGGTGGATGTAAGAGGAGGAGGCAGAGGAGATTGGGGCAATAGCCGTAGAGGAGGCACCGGCCTTGGCAAGAGCATCGACGTTCTCATTGCCCCGCAGGGATTAATGCCCCGGAATCCATTGAAGGTTTACCGAGACATTCACACCCGCAAAGTGTTTGAGTGAGGACCAGATGGAATGGATGTTGGAAGAGAGAAGGAGGGCGGCCCCGATTTGAGCAGTGCGAGGGAAGAAAGAGAGTCCGAGAGGACTCTAATGGAGGTGTACTGACAGGTGTTTCCGTGCAGGACCGCCCACTCGAGCGCCGCGCGGATGGCCGTGATCTC
>JAUYWV010105086.1:0-13070 GCA_032274565.1 Nematoplana nigrocapitula | reverse complement strand
CGAAGCTCCCCGATGAATTTTTCATAAACGCCATGCCCTATCTAAGTGAAACCTATCAAGAACTGCTCAAAATGGTTTTCTTACGCAATTGTGTATATATATATAGAGTGCTATATTTTTATATCCAGTTATATCAAATGTTTTTCAAGACTGCGTTATTTACAGTACATACCGGGTGTCCCATAATTCTTAGTACATATTTGAAAATAAATTTTGAACAAATTTACATGATTTACTGTATGCATAATCAATCAATTTTTAAATATGTATTAAGAATTAAGGGACACCCGGTATAATTTTAAAAACGTCGCTGACAAATATGCTTCCTTAATACCTTACACGACCGTTTTTTAAGTGGTGAAAACAATCTGAGAATGAATGATATGAGTATATTACAATTGATGGTAGTTCGGTGAATATGAATCCACGGATAAATGTGATGTAATCAAACGCTTTAAACGTTAGGCTTTTGTATTAATTTTTCGTAATGCGTTAGCTGCTATACATTCCAAAAATGAAGTGCCGATTACGCGTAATTATCTATATACTTGATTTTAAAATAATGTGTTGATGGAGATTTTTCCTTAACTCAATTCTTCGTCAAGGCGTTTCAATTAAACTGATTATTTTTGTGTTTTACAGTGCATTATATTGATATTATTGCCGTTCATAAAAATAAACAGTAGTGAAAAATAACTAAAGCACATCAAAGATATAATGTTGGACAAAAATATTTGATAAAATTTTAATTTATGAATGTCCATGGTCGCTTTTAATGTTCAGTCTTAGGAGCTCAAATCCCACACAAAACTACTGTGTTTACGTATCTTCTTCTACAATAAAGCGCAACTCATAGTTTGAGTAGTATGTACATCGGGGCACCACTCCAGCTAAATTACATAACTGTCAGTTTACAAAAAATGACTCGCGAAATCTCTTCTTCAAATAAATGTTGCTTAAATTGTAATTTTTGTACATTACTTCCGAATTCCGTATTTTGGATTCTTCCTCCAATACTTTAAAGTACATTTTTCGCACAGAAATCAACACTTCAGTCAGTCAAAAATACAATTTGGTCACTGAAATTGAAAGGGCGGTCACTACTCATTAAAAAAGAAACACTACATGTAGTAAGTGTAATTAAAATCTAATACATGTATTAGCAAAATTTGAAATTATTATCCTGCCAAAAACGGATACTGCAGAATCTTTTGAAGGCGCCTTTCACAAATACTGCGGTGACCTCTCCGTGTACAGAAAAAGAACAAAAGTCAACTAACTCTTCCGTGCTCACTGCACTCCTGATCGCAGTTGATATCGCTGCTGTCGTCGTCTTCGTTGCCATAGCAACACCGACGCAATTTCTCCGTCGACCCGGTGTTCCACTCGTCCAAATCACGCAGGGTCTCTGGCATAGGGCGTTCGAGAGTTTCGGGTAGGGCTATGCCACAGACGCCGCCCAATACCCCCAACCCACCCAGGAGGAGTGTGGGCAACCAGGCACGGAGTTTGTAGACGTAGGTGGAATAGGGCACTAGGAGGCCAGCTACCCGGCCCATCATTGAGGTGACCCCCATGCCAACCCCACGCAGAGTGGTCGGATAGATCTCCGGGGTGTAGATGATAATGGTAGCGAAGCAGATGGTCAGGGCATACTTGCCCAACAGACTGAGGGCCACCTCCAACAGGTGGTAGTTGTCGTCATCGACAAATCCTGCTGCGATCAGGGAGAGCCCGGCGAGCATTTCGTGGAAGAAGAGGGGCCACCGTCGGCCCTCGCGCTGCAGAATGTACATCCCAGCCAGATAGGCGGGAAGTTCGACCAGGCCGTTAAGGAAAAAATTCAGATATTTGTTGCCCGACTGAATGGCCACTAGATAGGTGAGGCCGTAGTAGCCTGCCACATTCTGGAACCACAGAAGCCCGAGGACCAGCGTCCAGGGCCGCAGTCGCTTGGACATGAAGATGTCGAGGACGGTGTACTTGCGAGCCGAATGCCCAAACACGTCGTCCTCGTCGTCAACGATTGATGGTGCGGTGGCATCGGCAGTGTACTGGAGTTCCTCGATCAACGTTAGCGGGAATTTCTCCCTGTTCACCCTATCAGCCTGGTGGCGGATGATCTTCTTGAGGGTCTTGTACTTGTGATGGGCGATGAGCCAAGTGGGCGATTCGGGCACCAGCCAGATGAGGGTGACGGAGAGGAGTGGAGGCAGGGAGATGGCCAGCTGGAGGTAACGCCAGTCACGAATGTAGTAGGCCATCAAGGTAAAGAGGCACCAGTGGAACGACCAATAGAGCTCGCAGCCCACCCCAAACACGGAACGCTTCCGGGTGGGGATGAATTCCAACGACCAGATCACCCCGGTAATCATCAGACCTTCACGCATCACTCCGTAGATAAATTTCAAGATGACGTAGTGGGAAAAGTTGTGCACGGTGGAGAGGAGGATCCCTGTGATGGCACAGAGTAGTTCGCAGGTGATGTGCACTGATTTTCGCCCGTGGCGATCCGACAGACCCGGTATGATGAGGTCGCCCAGGAGCACGCCAGCCATGAACACCATGTTACTAGTCTCGGACAGATAGCGCCGGTGGCAGACCAAATCCCACTCGGAGGCGATCGAGGTGGTCACGGAGTCTGGCGAGGCGCGGAACTTGTAGCCATAGCGACAGTCCAAGGTCGCGTTGGCGCTGCCGTCGACTCGTTGGACGTAGAGTGAACAGCTGTCTCCGGTGCGATACTGGGGCCCGGCGATGGAAGTTTGCCGGACCTCGGTGTACAGATAAGTCACGTTCCACTCGTCGGGGTTGGAGTAGTTGGCTGGAAGAACGCAGCGGTAAGGCACATCTGCTGCGATGAACGCGTGGCTGATGATGGGCCAGCAGCCCTGCATGTGGAAGACGAAGCTGAGGTAATTGAAAACGAGAATCTGCCACACGCCGCAGTCCCACAGGCGTCTGAGCACCTGGTCGCTCGGGTTCTCCAGACGCCGACTGCTCAGTTGGGTAGTGGAGACAATGATCATATTGACGTCCTCTTCCTCGCCTTCCGACTACGGATGAAAGGAGAATATAAGGACGACAGAACAAATGAAAAACAAAGTGAAACCGGTTTTCACCGCCGCTACATATTGCACTTGACCTACCTATACTGTATAGATACAATATAAACTTGTAGCTTGAGCAATAGCGAGACGTTGTGTCCGTCAACTTTAAACCACCGCAAAGGAAACTTCATGATCTACTGATTACTGCACAAATATGAAACGTTCAAAGTACACATTCGTTTTTATAAATTCAGCAGTAATCAGAGCAATATAGAGACATTCACAAGAGCTACAGTACTACAACCGTATATTTCAATATATTTTTACTTAGATATTTCTGCAAACAAATTGATGCTCTCATAGGTACAAGATAAAGCAAGGTGTACCCAGCCAGCATTTCAAACCGATTCACACAGATTTCAATTTATATAGAGGCACTTGAAAATATTCGAAACCATATAGAAATCCCACTGTTCTCGAACTAAAGAGGTTTGAATGCATCAACTAGAGTAGACACGCGCGCCAAAACATGTAATTTCGGTTTGCGGGTGTTTGGTAGACAAAAATTGCAGAAGGGCTAATATTTATTTTCGGTTATTTTTTGCAAAATGCAACTATAGCTGTAATAAACTATATAGACAGACAAAATGAAACGAGAATGTGTTTTATCATTATATTGGAAAATTAATCACTAATATACAGGCCTACCAAAGAGGTTTGGTGCCTACCAAATTCTACTGCTATTTTTAAAACAGAAAATCGTCGCATCTGATTGGCCGAAAGGGCAATCAATCAAATTAGACGTCAATCCTTTATCTTTAAATGGACGTGTCAACTCTAGTATGCTTATTCCAACCTCTTTGGGTGAAAGGGCAATCAATCAAATTACACGTCAATCCTTTATCTTTAAATTGACGTGTCAACTCTAGTATGCTTATTCCAACCTCTTTGCTCTTAACACAAATAAATCAAAATAAATGATTATTGGGAAAAGTAGAAACCATAATATTGTTAATTACCCACGTATACCAGAAGGCGAATATCTAATTATTACAGGAATAACCTGGAATAATGAACTTCGTTGATCCGACTACGTCGATTTAGTCATCCAGAGAGTATCTGGCTGACTCTAAGCCATACGCATTCTGAAGTCAATTCTAGCAGACCACAAGCTTATCTAAAATTTCTTCCGGCGCGGGGAGAGGAATTGGTGTACTAGAGGTAACAAAACCCTTACTACTTACATAGCAGGCGAATCTGGTCTTGGCCTCGTCGTGTGCGCTGTACACACTGAGAGTGGTTTGGGGCATGAGAGGCTGCATGAGGACGAGGGGGACGGCAAGCGGTTGGTTGTGGCAATTCTCGGGAGCTCCCGCCGAGGAGGGCAGGCCCAAGCGTAGGAGGATCTCCCCGCAACTGGAGGTCAACTGCAAGTCGGACTGGGACCAATTGTCGCCCAGATAGCCGGTCACTGAGATCTGGCCCAGGACCAGTTTGGTCCACATCTGGTTGGCGATCTCTCCGAACAGCTTGTCCCAATGCGACACTTTCATGCTGGAAGAATGGGAATCAGAAGGAGACACGAGATACAAAGCAGGAGTAACCAGATAATATAAAAACAATAAACATAAAGCGGGTAATAACTAGTGATTAAAGAAATATCGATTATGGACTACTCTTGTCAGTGATTCAAGGTGGAACGCAAAGAGTTTGAATAAATGTGCATATAAACTAGCTGTAAAGGCTGACTGTCTTCTACAATAGCAGTTTTGCAGAGTTACGTTAAACTGACGAGTGCGTTGGGATCGACGCGGAATGAAGTGATGAAGAGGATTAGAAGAATGAGACTCGGCGTGCATTTGTGCAGTGTAACAGCGAGCTGATGTCGACGCTTTGCAAAGTTGTGGACACGTTTGATGACTTGGTTGACCGAGTTTTCTGGCAGATCAACGTCCAGTAGGTATGCCATGCATAGCCCATTAGAGTGCGATAAGGGAAAGGTAGCTTATCTCATCTGTCTTCCACTGCAAACTTTCTTCAGAACACGAAGGGCATAGGATACATTCTATTGAAGCGATGTCGTGGATAGACAATAATTAGACCACTGTAAGTTCAAATAGAGAGTTAGGCATAAAAGCTGAGTGAAGTAATAGTCAATCTGTACGTCCTTGATGTCAAGATTCATATGCTTCGATGCTGATGTTTTCAGAAGATAATAAAATTTAGATTTGTTCGAGTTAAGCGTTTGCTTTACAGAGGAATACTCTTTACACCAATGCTGTCAAAGATTTCATTTAGGTGAGAATGCAAGGGGGCTTGTGGAAAACCGAACGGCAAACCAGAGGCTGCCAACTGGCAGATCTTGCTGGGCAGTATATACTCGTATTACCATAACAGTTAAATTGCGCGCAAAAATGTAAACAAATATTGTAAGAACAACAAATAAAAACAACTATAAGAACAAGGTACAACAAGTAAAGTGCGCGAAGTCATGCATAGTACAGATAAATAATAATTGTTTTGAAATATATTTCCTCATCATCAGGCAGTCGCAAAAATACAGGATGTTCGCTATCTTGTCGCCCGCCGTTTTTTAAAACATTTTTTATAAAGACCAACGTGCATGGAAAAACGAAATTTGACCTATATTGTCTAGACAAATATATACGTATCAAAGCATTTATGCGCATTCGTACCGTTGATATTATACAGTTTTAAATACAGAGTTAATCATGACCAGAAAACCAACAAGCAAAAGCAAATATTTGAAATTATTCATAATAAAAATGGAAAAATTTGTACACAAACATGATTGTAATGAGCAACAAAACTACTTAACGTATTCAAATTCTTGTCCGTTTTGGTCAATGCATTTCTCACTCCGCTTCTAGGACACTTCTGTACACAATTTAGCACAAATTTGTGTCATTATTGATTCTTCGAAAGGAATCAGTTGTAAATTCCGGTAAAATATGATGTAGCCAGGATCGTAGTAAAGTAAGTGCCAGTGATCCTTTTCTGGTTGATGTTTAATATAATATGAAGCTACTAATTCCTTATTCACTCGGTTTGGAGGACTTAGAGGTTGACCCGACCGATGAGCATCAAGTATTGTACCTGCTTGATCGAACCTATCCCTTAGTCGGTATATTGTTAAAACTGTTTTCATGTTTCAACCGCATAGTTTTAAGCACACTTTACGCTCCTCAAAACTAAGTTTGCGTTGCATTTTACATAAATGAAATATTGATTAAATTCCAAATTTTAAATTTAAATTCTATCTACGATTTTCATAGAATGACTATAGTCCTCGATATACAATAGACACCATAAATTTTAACATTAGCCGGTATTTGATATAGCCTGCATTTTACTATAGAGAATATACTACAGTAACTTTAGGGACACCCTGTATATAACATTTCATCCTTGCTCAAATTAATATTCTTCAATTTTCTTTCCATTTTTTTTCCAATTACATAAATCTTTGATATTTTTTTAATTTCTTTGCGCGATTTTAATGAAAATTCAGTGGAGATTAAAATCACACCTTACGACGCAGTGAAATCACCACTGACCACAGGCATGTTGCATTTCTCATTACTGATTTGTTGTAGTAACACATTTATACGCAAGATCTCCAGATTTCCATTATACTGACCCACACTGTCTGCCACATTTGTAAATAACCTAAATTATAATATCCAACAATCGATAATTAATAAAGACAATCAGTTATTTTCAAAATGTTTATAAGAACTATATTGATTAATTCGTTAACCCATAAATACAAGCAGATCTGGGGCAAATTGAATTACAATGAAATAGTTATAAAGTGGACATAGTGATTTAAATTCGCGACAAAATGCAAAAGAAAAGAAAATTAAGTAATGGCGCCGCTTTCCTCACTCACGAGATACCAAGAGAATGAAAGTGCAGGCATCACAGAAACGCGACTGTGAAAAACCTTCGCACAGCGCACTGTCCGTCAACAATTAGACGCTGCCCGAATGTCTCTAGCCCACTCCAATGAAACACCCGCACAGTGCGCTGCCCGTCATTAAACAAACGCTATGGGAGGAGCCCCAGATTCCCGTTTTTAAACTGCCAAATATTTATACGTCATTTACTACTTACCTGTTATCGTTGTGCGAGCTGTGATGTTTCCATGGAAATGGTAACAGCATTTGATTTGATCATTTAACGCAAGTGATATTTCTTTGGTTTTATTCTGAGCTAGCGGACTCGTTTAATATTGGCCAATCAAATCAGAATGCCATACATACTGGCGATTTGAATTCTAATAATAAAACCGACGGGAGATGTACACAGAGCATGTGGGTTGCACTAGAAGGCGCCGCACCAGAGTGGGAACGTTAGGGCTTCTTTTCCACTAGGAGAGGGAGAGGCCCTTCGGAGAAAGGTAGATCTTATCCAACCAAAATCATCTATTCATCTTGAATTAAATAAATTCAATTTCCAATAAGGCGCCTTCTCTCGAAACACTTCAGCGACACCTTCTTCTGTCGAAGTGCCAACAACGGCGCCATCTCTCATGCTCGCACAAAGGAGGTGTATGAGGGTCAACGGCTTGATATTAATCTCCCCAGGAAAGAAGCGGTCCTTCGGGCGCAGCTGCGCGGGGGGGGGCACTTCCCGCTCCACGCCGCTTACCGCCACCTTCTCGATCCGTCTTCCGACTCGATGTGCAAGTACTGCGAGTCGACCCCAGAAGACCTGATCCACTGGATCCAGAAATGCCCCATCACTCTACAGCTTATCATCATCATCACCAACAGCGGCACGCTGCTATCGGACATTTTTATCTCTTCTATTTTTAAAAGAATCAGTTTAGGTGATTATCGATACTCACGATGATCCGGAAGATGTCAATAAGATTCACAAAACTGACTGGGACGCATGCAGCATCAAAGCGAAATGCGATGTCATTCTTACAGGCAATATGCGACTTTGGGGTTCAGATTGGTGTTGTGACACTATCGATATTTCCACAAAAATCGACACAAAAATTGGATTACAGGGGAACTCGGTCGATGTGATAAAGGCCCATCAAAATGTTCAAACAGTCGTAAGCGATTTCCGAGCAATCAGAGCTAACATAGACGACGAGTCCGACAGAATATACACACAAGCAAATCTTTTGACAGGCAAAATCAATTTCACACATTTATACATAAATTAATTTGTCAATTTGATTAAGTTTTAATTACATCTTGACGAGTTTCAGTCATTTGTAGTTGGAAATTCCCTATAAATAAAAAACATTTTATTAATGCCAGTATGTTTTCTCTGTTATATCTATAATAAATGTTTTCTCAAAGCATTTCAGCATTTATCTTTAAAACTTTTTTCAATATAAATAAATAATAATTAAGGGCTTATTATCAATTTTCGTTCTTAATAGAGCGATCATTATCGACCGAAAAGCAACAGAACGCCCGTATTAGGGCCCTCAAACAAAACGACCCATCTATAAGATATGCTGGCGCCTTTGATGTTCGTCCACTCGACTAGCTGAATGTTGTGTTAGCAACCTGGACCAATCCTGTATTTTGTGCCCTGACCTGTCGATCCAAGCCAAAGACTGTTCCCCTTTTCTCTTAATAACTCGTATTATAAAAGTGACGCCTCTGACTGTTTGTCTGTTTTAAACAGCTTTCTTTTCTACTGTAACTAACCGTTCCCTTGTTTAAAAACTGCCTTTAAATGTTTATGTTTATGAATTCGGTTTGACTATAACATACATAACACATGATTCATCACAAAGATAAGCGGCTGTTTGATTTGATAAGAATTATCGCTAATACTCTGCTCCGAGATGCCAGTGTGTATATTAATCGAGATGTAGGACAACTGCAATAATCAACAGCAACATAAATTTTCATTTCGCAGATTTATTATCGTCCAACTTCTAATCTGTTTCGCCCTATACATGCGCCCCGTGTACAAATTGCAGCCTCATTTGTGGACATGTATCTTAACGAGGTAGTTCCAGTTGGTGGCTGGGGAAAATGCTCTTCTTATAGCTACCAGTTATCCAAGTTGGGCTCTTCTGCATTTCCTTTCGTTTCGTCCACAGTTATTTTTTACAGTTAGATCAGAAGTGAGGGAATTCTAAATAGTTATCTGCATCTGCATATTTTCCCACTATGTTATTGTTTTCAGTCCGGGAATGGCAGTGCATTTTTATAGGAATTTTTACTGGGCGACATTAACCACCGTAATATTTAGGCTAGCCTAATCTTATCTATAACATAATACACCAAGGCACCAAGTTCATCACATCAGTAGACCTAAGAATTTCAACAAAAACCTATGTCGCCCAGTTAGTATGTATGTTAAAAAATACTCTGGGGGATTGGTGGCGAGGGGGGTGGTGGAGGTGACCTTGTTCACGGTTGACTCGGTGGAGGCGGGTGTGGAAAGAGGGGTTGCGGCCTGTGTGGGGATGAGAGGGGAGGAGGAGGTAGTAATCAGGAAAGCGGTTGGTCGATAGATGGTGCAGCTCCTATGGGGCGGAGATGGTGGCTATGAAAAGCGCATTAGAGTTGGTGAGGGAAAGGAAGTCTAGCAGTGTCCTCATTTGTACGGACAGCCAAGCGCTGTTAAAGATGGTCCAGTTGGACAGGAGCGGGTTTAATGGGGAGGTCGAGGAGGTGAAAGATCTGCTGTTGAGCGTGGCGAGAGGGCGGAGAATTATTCTTCAGTGGGTGCCAGCTCATGCTGGGGTGGACGGCAACGAGCGGGCCGACAGGCAGGCGAAGGCAGCGCGAAACGAAGATCAGGAAGGGCTCGAATTGTGGTTCGAGTGGGTGAAGGCCCGGATTAAGAGGGCGGTAAAGTATGCGCCAAACATGAACGAGCGTCTGCAAAGAGTGTACGACGGAGCCATGGTGCGGAGGAGTGGGAAGAGGAAGCACCAGGTACTTCTGGCCCAACTCAGATCGAGGCATTGGCACAAGACGGAGCATTACCAACGGCGACGAGAAGGTCTGGATGAGAGGGAGTGCCCGAGGTGTCAGGAGAAGGAGATAATGTTAATTACTGTGACGTATGACAAATGTATAATGAGCATAACAAATCGTGTTCGCTATAGCCACACACTATACGTGTAATCATACTAGTATTAATAAAATCTCTCTCTCTCTCTTTCTCGCTATCTTATTCATTTACTCTTTCTCTTTCTAAACACTATAATTTGCCTCTTTCCCTTCTCATTCATTTACAACTCTCAACTTTCCGCTCTCTCTGACTTTATCTTCAGATAATTAGAGACGGTGACGGTGCCAGGACGCTCGCAAAGTCGGGAGCAACAATATAAATAATTCGCGTTACACAAAATGAAGACGCCCGTCAAGACCTTGTTACCAAAAGGTCAAGGAAGAAAGCGCAGAATATGGCCTACAAATAAACATAAAAACACCCCCGACAATGCTCATCTTGTATATAAAAAAGAGGACTTCAGTGTAAAAATCTTTAAAAAATCTCAAAAGTTTTAAGAACCTTGGCTAACGATTTTCAGAAGTTGGAACATCTGGAACCCAAGTAAAAAGAGAATTTGAACTACTTAAAGTGACGTTTCAAACTTGTACAAGCTCCTTATGCAAACCGAAAAATATCGTCTTCTTTAAAAATTAGATTAACACAATGTGATAGGTATGGTCAGACTGTATTTTTGTCTGTGGAGAAGAAAACAGAGTCACCTGAGATGTGGCTGTACAGGAAGATAACACAGACATCACGCAAGGCAGAAGAAAACACACTCAAAGACGGTCTAAATCAACTGGACCTACAACAGACAGAAATGTTGGGAACAAGCAAAAGTCGTCAGCTTGCTTATCCTGGACATAACAGTGACTCCCTACAAAGAAGTACGTTAGAATGAAATTTTGAAGGTAAGTGAAAAAGAGAAGAAAAAACTGGCTATGTAACACTGAAAAGATGACAGGAATGAAGATCAACTAGTTCTGCGAACTGGCTTTGGAGCCCCATGTAACCGCCATGTAACCGGCTTCTCGCGACGAGGGTGTACTGCTCCGGCAGCCAAAAAACAATCTCTTCATACGAAGACGGAATCGCGGGAAGGTAGGATTCAAATAATGTGATGAAAACAAAATGAAATGAAATTAGAAACACACTAAATAACGTACTCTGAGTAGTATCCGACATTTGGCTGCGGTTCGGTTGTTGGAACTGGCTGGAAAGTTTTAATCGCTTCGGGAAAAGTACCACAGCAGTACAGAGTAGAGGGTAACATTTTTCGGTAAAACGCTCCCAACAGCAGTACGCAAACTGTGGGGTATAGTTTTCGTTCTGATTGGGGTCAGATCCTAGTATGCTGTGTGCGTACAATGTCCTCGTGTGCGTGTTGAAGCGATGGTTCGAACAGGAAGGTATAGTAGTCTAAACAGATCAATCGAGGCGACGCTAAGATGCAAAGTTCTCCTCCTTCTGAGAATTTAAGGCTTTTCTGTTAACTCTAGCTATCACGAAGCACAGATATACAATACAACAACTCCATTTGTAATCGACGAGGGACCAACAATCAAGTCGTGCGACGTTGAGATAGATGATGATGAGGTATTGTTTTAAATAAACCCCTCCTTTATCTGATGGCAGCCGCCAACCAGTAGTATCTCCTCCTTGTCCGATAATGGAGATACTTCAGCTGAAGTCTCGGCGCAGGGCAGGCCAGATTTTTTGAGTTCGGGTGGAATTATCAGCGGTGTGTGTGTGTTCCTGACGCTCGCTGCACAGGCACACATACAGCTCTGCACCCACGTGCACCAACCTATACTATGCGCACACTCAGTGGAAATGTAGACACGTCCTGTTCTGCGCCCTAGTTTCTAGACATACTATATCCAACGTCCTACGGTCCCGTATCACTCTTTCATTTTCGCAGCACTCTCTCACTTTCAATGCAGGGGGGTAGAGTTAGTTAACCTACAACACTTATTTAATTCATAGTAGATGGAGGTTGTGCCTAAAATACTGTACGTAGAAGAAGCTCTAGGCTGCGGATAGTGTCGTGGTATACGCTGCCAATTGTGCGCAATTCCTTATCTTAAACTTCAAGATGCGAAACTTTAATATGTGCATGCTGTAATTAGACGAATTCTTTAGAATGACTGCTTTTCACTCACACTCTCTTGCACTCTCGCTTGATGATGTCAGAGGCGCTATTTTATAGGCGAAAATTTCCCACCATACAAAAATCCTATTATGTGTAGAATTCATTTGGAAGAGATTTCGGCAAGGCTGCATTCTAACCCCCTATCTGTTTAACATGTACAGTGAAAGGATACTGAGAATCGTGTTGGATGAATAAGATTGCGGTATTAGGATAAAAAGGATAGAAGGTGAACAACCTTAAGTTTGCAGACAACACCACACTTTTCACTAAGCTCTATGTTGCTTCTGTTCGATGTCCTGAATGTAGGTCAGTGTTTGCATAATTTGTTTATTAGTAGTTATGTATATATGATAATTAACATTTTTAATGCTTCGCACATTTCTTTAAAGTATGGAAATCCTAAAAATGTTAATTATTCGAATATATTTCACTTTCGTATTGTAGCGGACTTTCTCTATCGAAAGTTAATCTCACTGACCTATTTAAATATACGCAGTACCTACACTAGAGAAAGTCGTTATTATCGTTTCTTGTTTCCTGATCAACATGTCATTAGTGCAATACTTAGATGAAAGTTTTGATGATCATTTTAATGAGAATAGAGTGAAACAGTCTTCAAAAGAAAAGGAAATGTTGAAGTCAGACAGTGAAAATAAAAATCTTTGGAAAAAATGAAAAATAATTTATCTAAACCTAACCATAAAAACAGCAATATATCAAAATGAAAAGAGATGATGAGTGTACTGTTTAATAGATAACAAGGACATTGCAAATAATTTAAACCATTATTTTACTACTATAGGAGAAAAACTTGATAGCAAAAATTGAAAAAGATCCTGTTGATAATATTTTGAACTATATGC
>JAUYWV010105075.1:0-13071 GCA_032274565.1 Nematoplana nigrocapitula | reverse complement strand
AAATAATTTAGTTTCAGTAGTTTTACATTGCCAATGTCATTCTTCATACATTTGTCTTGGTAAATTTAAAATTTGCGCGCGCGCAGTCATTGTTCAATATATATTCATACAATTTTTTTATCTACTGAAAAAGGAAAAGATTATCTAAAAGATAGCAGTTGCTGAACTTTTTATCGATAAATGAATTTAATTAGGAGGTTCATCAATTTTATTGATTTTCCTTTACATTACGGGGTAATTTATTGTAAATATCTGCTAAATTACGTCGGATTTTGGAATAAAAGTAGCCATTTATTCAAGTCGTTGGTGTTTGCTTGTTTGCAAATTTTCAGCAACTTCAGTCCAGTAGTTTCAGTGGAGTATAGAAACGAACATATACTGTACATACAGTATATAGCTACCAAATAATCATACACGTCATGAATTCAAACATTCTTATCTTTCACCATTTATCAGACTGGGATCAAAGATCATGCCTTTAATAATGACCAATATGATCATGACTTCACTTCAAACTTTGAATTATTCGATTATCGGTGAAAGCCTCTAGCACATTGTAATGTATAAAGTTAGGCCTTTATGCATTACAATCCTAAAATGTCAAATCATAGTCTACCAAAACTATACGTCACTTTTATATCTGTTCTTGATATGCGATCTTCATGAAATGTCATGGAAATAAAGAACACCAAGCGTTTCAGGGAAATCACCACTGACCACAATCATATTGCATTTCACTTAATTGCTATATTGATTGATTTGTGGTAACGGATTATACGCAAAGTTTCCAAATTTCCATGCCGATGGACGCTGTCAAACGCCTTCGTCATGTTGATGAAGGCCATATACAAAGGTTGGTTGGTTGGTTGTACTACGACATGACTGGAAGCCACTCTGTGACTTTGGAAGGACTTCACTACGACTGACCTTATTCGATGTTGTCAATTCTTGCAAGAATCTTGCCTGTGATATATGGCAGGGAGATCCAACGATAATTGCCACAGTCTGTTCTATCCCCTTTCTTTTGGTGACTACCAGTGCGTTCTGGAGATCGGTGGGATTTTCTTCCAGAGTCCAAATCTTGATGATGAGTGGGTGAAGTCGACCCTGCCTGGAGAGGTACGGCCTCCTTCTTTTAAGCATTAAGCAGGGATTTTGCAGACCATTGATGGCAAGGCAGACCTCTTCTCTTGATGGAATCTGTTGGAGGTCACTTGTTTGTTGGGGCAGAACGCTGAAGACTTCTTCTTCATTGACAGTTGGAATGCTATTCAGTAGTTCTTCAAAGCGATCTTTGCAACGGATATGGATTTCACTAACGGTATCGAGCAAAGTTGATCCATCTCTGCAGCAAAGGTGTACTTGATCATTCGTTGATGGTGTATAGATGATGTTAGTCGCATTGAAGAAACCCTGGCTTGATAATGACTGTTGAACTGTCGAAACCAGTAGCCATTACATGTTTGGTATAAGCTTAATTCTTCTTCTATTTTCCATATTCGCTTTTCTAATGCCGATTCCTTACCTTTACTGTACAAGTAGGATTACCCGTATAGCGTTAGTAATCGCACCATCTGCATAATTCAAATTTATTGATTTCCCTTGAATCAATCAGACTATACTGGAGAATTCAAATTTCTGAAGCATATTGATTTAGCATCGCAGCAAAAACATTGTTTTTGGGGGTATTTTCTGCTGTGGGCCTCTCATTTAAAAATATTTCATCTCGTGGCTATTTTTCCCATGGTAGCCATTGGCGTAGCATTATTTTGAGTCATCAAACATGCAAATCCGTCAAGAGAGTTGAGAGAAAAATACCGGTCAGACATACATACATACATACATACATACATACATACATACATACATACATACACACATACATACATTTCTCTAATTATAGATAGGATGTATATGTACTTTAAATATTTGATTTAAAAACATCTTTGAAAAATTCCAACTTATTAGCGTTTGTTCATATTTGTCAACATCAACCATACAGTACTTTACATATTACTAAATTATACAGTAAGTATTGAATTACAAGATCACTATGCCGAATTCGCCAATAGCCCAGTGCAATGCCCCTGAATGAGACAAACCCTGCAAGAGAAAAATATTTGAAATTTTTTCTGGGAATGTTATCGTCCATTGGTCTATTCGGGTATTGAATGATGACTTTTATAACCTTCTGCGGTCTGGACAAACGCGTACGCAAGAGAAAATTCTATCCAACGGGCTTCGCAATCAGCATGTTCGGAGTGACACTGGTTTCCTTAATCTATTCCATTCTTATCAAGACTGAGCGTTTTAGGAAAATCCCTGCTGCGTATGCAGTCAGAATTACTCAGTGTTTTATTTATTTTTTGCGGCGTCTCAACTTGGATGCTGGTTTTCCACTCGCTGGTCAATGTGGATCACATTCGCCAGCCGGCGCAGAAGTCCACTTTGTTGGTCAAACATGTGCGAAGAACGGCCGCAATTTTATTTGTGATTTTCATTCTAGCGTTTCCTGTAGCATTCATATTCCTTGACGAGTTCAGTTGGTGCCTGGATCACAATGGACAGAAACTTTTGAGAATATATTATCCTAAACAAATGTATCCCCTTTACAAAGCCATCAGTGGGATTTACTTCCTTTTCTTTCTATTCATACCGCTAGGAGTCATGGTTTATATTGTGCTCATGTTATTGCAACCCTTGCGTCAATACTTCAAGGAGCAAGACACACATCAGGACAATAATCGACGCAAAGTGGTTGAAATTATTCGCCTAGTTTTAGGAATAGCTAGAGCTGCAATTGCCTTCATCCGTTTATTCATTTGTGTGACCATAGTACACATTATCAGTGGTCTGGACAAATTCCCCATCACATGGAAAGCAATAAAAGTCTCCTGGAGTTTGTTTATCCTGATTTTCATCTGCCATTTTGATAGACAGATAGCTGCAGTCCTCGCTGTTTGGCTCGAAAGATCTGGAATATCCCGAAAGGAAACAACGATTGAGGGTGAACCTGACGTCAACGAAAATGCGATCAATTTAACTGTCACTGAAAACGTGTTGTACGAAAATACAGACACCGACAACTAAACTCTAAGATAAGAAATTGTTTATGAATTTTAATTTTGAATAATATTCAGTACATATATACATTGTAAATACAATTTTGATTTTATCATACTGCCAGCCCACGATAGTCCGATACGTGCCGAAATAATGTCGGATTATTGATTTTTTGGATGATTATTATGATTATAGTAGTAGTGTTTTCAGGCCATATGTAAGACGAGTTTTCATTAGCAAATATAATATAGTAATTGTAAACAAAAATTTCACTCAGTGCTTTTGTTTCGTAGTTTAAGAGAATAGATACTGTTGATACAGAGGTTAAAACTGAAGCTGAAGCTACGTTTAACAAACTTAAATATCTCAACGCTTATTCTAATCATAACGAACTCGATGTTATAGCTCACATGCGTTCTGTATAGAGAAAACCTCTATAAAATGAATTCAAACATCCCTATCTTTCGAATGCTGATATGCGACTTTGTCGCAATAAGTTAAAGAATGGCAATTGAATCTATTTACCATTCATTAACCTAAACATAAAGAATCACATTAGCATCAAATCTTTTTAATCGCAATTATAACTTTAACATTCTATTAAATGGTATCATAACTATTATTGATCACTGTCTGTTAAATGATGATATGAGACGAAGTCGTATTTCGTCATTTGAAAGACAGGGCTGATTGAATTCATGTCGATGTCTGATCGTGTTGTTTGCTATGTAGATATGTATGTTAGTTTCAATACACTGAGGTGGCTCCGTCTGCTGAACGGTCGACTGCCGTGGTGAGGTTGGTGGGTTCGAGTCCCGGTTCCAGCTATGATAAAACTCCTTCGTCCCGGGTTGACAGCTGTGTCAATCGAATGCATAGCGACCCGAAATGGTCTGTTTGGTTTGATGCCGGATCTTACAGGTGGCGCTGGGGACCGTGAGACAGAAAATTTCTCTCGCTTTTCATGTACCCATCAAATCATTATTCATGATAAAACTAAATTGATTATATACTACTTCTAGAAGTATGGAAATAAATAAAATAAAATTGCTGGACCGAATTTTATGAGAATTTTCTGGACGCCAACGAGGGGAGTAAATGGCAACTTTTTAAACTCAAAATCTGACGTATTTTTGCAGATATTCACGATTAATTCCGCGCGTAATGTAGAGTAGTGGGAAAGTTACTAATTAAGTTGAGGAGCCTCCTTTTTAAAATCAATAACCACTAACAATTTTCTCTACTTCTATCTTTTAGATAATATTTTCCTTTTTCCTTATACTGTATGAAAAACATTGTGTGAATATACTGAACAACCTCTCCACACGCGCGAAGTTTACCCAAAACTATGTCATATGCAATACAAAACTATTGACACTAAATAGTTTCTCAATAAAATTATTTGTTTAGACATTACTGTCCTCTGTCTAAACAGAGGAAAATATTCAATTTTGGTTTTGCGAGTGCGCAATTTGTAGTTTCTTTTTATGCGGATTTAGGTAGAAAGTCAACTGGTGTGTATACGTATGTCTCTGGTTTTCAGTGTATAAAGTGTATTTTTAACCAGATAACTACGTCCAATTGCGTCTAATAGAGAATGTTTATAACTTTCATATAACGATGCACGATCATCTGTGTTCCTTTCTTATACTTGACTTTGCTTTGCTACTCGATTGTGTTGATCTATATGTGTGGATATTTCCATTGGTCTGTGTGTCTAGACCAGTAGTTCCCAACCGGGGATACTTAGTACCCCCAAGGGGTACCAGTTAACACTGCGGACGGGTTACCCGCGAAGCCTCTCAAACAATTAAACAAAATGTGTTTATACTGGTTTATTTAAAAATCACCAGGTGATTCAGATATCTACATATGTTGACTGTGTCAATGAATAATGTTTTTTGGTCATGTCGTGACCCCATTCCACTATAAGACTATGACCGGACGCCGTACTCAAGCGTGGATATATACAAATCTCCATATATGACACGCACTAGCTAATGCGCTAACTATTTAGCACAATACCGCCTAAAAACGTAAATATAATGATAACTATCTCAAGCTCGAATTTACATGTATAACTGTCAGTGATGGATGGTGTTGAGAAGCTGCAATGTTTCTTCTGTGGAAAAACATGTTGTGACGATTATATATGAAGTCAACGAGAATGAAGAAGTCACATCTCCATAACGACCACCCTACCCTCTTCATGTCAATGATTCTGCCGATCAGTTTCGTCAGAAGAAGGCCAGATTTCAGACTGACGGAAACCTGACGTGCCACGGGTTCGTGCCTACCCAAAAGCCGGCACCTGAAGCGTCTTATCGTGTTGGCTATCGAATAGCCAGAGCGAAAAAACCCCACACGATCGGAGAAAGTCTCAGATATGTAACGTCATCGAATGCCGCATCAACGACATAGCGGACGACATACTCGACCAGGTGGTTTCGGAAAACAAAGCCAGTCATACATAATAAGTATGCAATTGGACGAGTCTACAGACTGCTCTCAATGCAGGCCAGTTGATTACATTTGTGCGATATATGCATGAATCCGACATAAAATATTTTTTTCTACAAGTCTCTGGATGCGAAATCCGTTCCTTTGTGATTTAGACTACTCTATTAATGATGAAGATGTGTTTAAAGAGGACTTGATTGACATTATTATTATAAGCGGGCACACGATGGGACAGCCCATCTTTACCCCAAACATGGGCTGGCCCAGCATTTCCCCATACATTTTTTTTCATTATCATTCAATTGATTGTTGTATTGCCATGAAACCCCAATAAAACTTCTTTATATGCCAAAATATTATTAATAAAGTTGGCCCTTCGTCAACCCATTGGCCCAGGCTGGGCGCTGCGATCATTTCACGCCGGGTACCTATGGGAGGCGGGGTCTTCAGCAATGGTGACCATCAAAACGAAACCCCGAAACCGCCTCGAGAACTGAACCAAGTCTTAAAAATAGTTTCTGCTGTGCAACATCAGGCTTCCCATTGATTGAACTACTGTACTTTTAGTGCAATTATTTTAGCAATACGCCGTGTCAGCTACATTAAAAAATATTTTCCAAATTTTAATGATATTTGACATAAATGGTGCTTCTTCATTTTGTTTAATGTGGGGAAGGTGTACCAGATGTCCAAATAAATGAGGGGCACCGGGAGTCCAAAAGGTTGGGAACCACTGGTCTAGATAAATACTCTCTCAAAATAGCACGATTGTCCAATTCAAACTACTGATCGGGCGAGTTGGCATAAATGGGGTCAATGTGTGTGTCACCGCTACATATTAAGTGTTGTTTTAAGTTTGATTCACCCTAATGTTTTATTACAATAGAAATGTATCGTTGAACTGGATGATTGATAGTGACTTTTTGTGATTGTTCTTGTTGAGATGCCGCAATTTCTGTTGTACAGAATCCATATAAATGTACGCTCTATATGTTAAGGTTAAAAAATATTTTAAGAAGTTAATTCTTCAGACTTTTAGCATAGATTTCTCGACACATATCCCCACAACCCAAGATCCAGTTTAACCATATACTGTAGACGCTCCCCAGCTGATAATACTATGAAGAACTCAAGAATGAATTGCAATCAAAAGGGTTATATAAATTGGTTGATCGTATATCTATAAAACAATCGATATGTAGCAAAGTGAGAGAAGATGTATTTTATCCTCTCTTCTGGCTTTCGAGAAGATTACAAAACAATGAAATTACATAATCAAAACGTAAAGGCAGTTTTCTAACTGGAAAAGCAGCGTGTCAACTAAACTTTAATCTAACAATGTACAAAAATAGAGACAATTTGGATCTATATAGCTGATTTATATGTATATACATATACATTCCACTTTGCATTGAATGATGTGGGTACGTATAGGGTATTGTTAAACAGCAGCCTTCTCCAATCGAAGCCTTCAATGACTGGCATAAACTACAAACAGCAGTCGTATTGGAATGTCTGATATACTTGTACAGCAATTGAACAAGCCTTTTTGACTGGTTAAACTGAATTTTAAAAACATCTGTGTGAAAACCACACGATCAAAGCATACATACAATTTTCAAAGAAGAAAGCAAGAAGAGAATCGAAATTAGTATATGAATCACAATATGTATCATCAGACTGATATCAAATTTGAATTGGGAATCCGTATAAACAACCAACCTCCTCGATGATGTGCAGGAAATATAGGACAGCGAAATAAAAGGAAAAATAAATTACAAACACCTATTGATCTCTTCCGATGCGAATAATATTCACATTATAATTTGAGCAGATAAGCCATATAGGTTATGACGCGTGTACATGACTGTATAAGTTTGAGAGGCAATAAGAAAATCTATAGTATCTATAAATAAATCATGAGTATTGGGAAATACTGCAGGCATTAATGTAACTGAGCATATATAGAAATTAGTAAGCAGACCATTTGATCCCACCAAAACAATTAATCACATATACATAATTATACATGGAAGCATCTAGACACAATTTGGAAGATAGAAACTAGAGGTGGCATGTTTACAATGTGGCTTTTGGTTTGCAAGAAATATACAGTACATATATACTGGGTAGCTTAGTTATTTTTGTCTAATGGCTAGATTAGAATTGAAACATTGAATTCGAACATACTGCATGTACTGTATATCTACATATAGCAAATACAATTCAACCATTGCTTCTTTTTTGTTTGCCTCATAGAATGGATAGATTATAGGACAGCAAAAATAAATGCCAAAAAGAATAATGGCTGGAATACATTAAAACTCCGAAATCCCGATAATCATCCGGATAGCACCCCATAAGGTGTGACGATTCTACAGTTTATAGATAAAGTCTACGTATTATGTACATAGATACAAACATTGGTCGAGTTGAAGATAGCAAATAACACAGTTTGCCGGGAGGAATAGGGTGTCCGCGAGAGGTTCCCCATCTCTTGCTCTACAAATGAATTCATATGTGTTGTTTTCAGTTTGGACATATTAAATGCGTTCAAAGATGGATCCATAAGAGGAGTTGACCAGGAGCGGAGGGAGATTCACTCACACAGCGTACAACATAACGTCATCAGCAAAGGAGTTGGAGTCTAGTTAAAATTAACTCTCATTTCTAACAGTAGTCTGGTGATGATGTTTGGGTTATTCAAAATTACACCCCACTTACCGGAAACCCACATAGCGGAAAACTCACTTACCGAAAACCCACTTAGCGGAAAACCCCCTTAGTGGAAAACCCACTTACCGGAAAGCCAAATATTCGAAAAATATGGTGATACCTTACAAATATATTTACCAAAATTCCTTCTTCAAATATGACAAGTATATAGTAAAGAAATTGTCATAGAAAAATCCAGCTTATGTAGATTTTCATAAAATGTGAATAGAATAATTTCGTTGTTTCTATAGAGGGAAAGCAGTCTATTTATACCTATGTACTATAGTATGATTACAGCATTTCCGCTAAGTGGGCTTCCGGTAAGTGGGTTTTCCGCTAAGTGGGCTTCCGGTAAGTGGGTTTTCCGCTAAGTGGGTTTCCGGTAAGTGGGTTTTCAGCTAAGTGGGTTTCCGGTAAGTCGGTTGTCGGAAAATGAAGATACGCCACAGTAGAAAACTGGAAAACTACGGTTTTGGTACCAGAACAAAAAAACTACCATCACTAGTCGAACAAGCAACCGAATTGCCACAGTGCCAAGTCGAAAAGATGGACAGTGACGGATGAGTTTTGGAAAGGTCTTGGGTGACAATGACAACGGGAATATTATTGTATTTTAAACCTAGTAGTATGGTACATTTATTCAGCTATTATTTTTTTTCAACTTTCATAAATACTTAATCAGTCAATCAGGTTCAACTTGATTTGTCTGGTGTCATGAAATGACTTGTCCTATCTAGTTACAAGCTTAAGTATGCGGGCCAAGGAAAGGGTATACAGAATTGGAAGACTAGTTGATTGGTGAAGCTGGCACGTTCGTGTAGAAATCCGATGACGTCATATGCATGTACAGTACGTCCTGAACGAACCATCCCCCCAATCCAATCCATAATAGTTTTTAAACCTCTACGGCTCATCTATCCACTTTTTGCTGCTGCCTAGGATTTATGTCTGTCCTTGTGATGATGGGAATTAGTGCTGGTTGTTGTTGTGGTGTTTGCGCCGGTTGTGCCCGCTTCGCCTTGGTGTTGTAGTAGTTGTTCTATGTACTGGTTGTAGACTTTACTGGCTTCGTCGGAGAGGTAGAACTTCTTCATATTTCTCCGCTTCACCTCCTCATTCTCCACTTCAACGGTGTACTTGGCGGGGAACCAGCCCTCCTTGCCGTCGGGGAGAATTCCCTTGTACCAACCTATAGGATGCAACCAGCGGAAAAAAAGATATCGTATAGTGTAAAAGAGTCGCTCGATCTCTCAGTAGGACATGTGCACCTACCGTCGTCGTCAATTTTGGACAGCACATTCAACATGTCGCCTTCCTTCAGGTCAAGCTCGTCCGCCTGGACGGCCGAATAGGGCTTGGCACAAATCACTTGGACGCAGTCTGCAAGTTTAAATGGATACATATCAATCAAATGTCTGACGGGACCAGGCCCGTAGCCAGCAATTTATGAGTAGAAGATCGCTTAATGAAAAGGGCATAATTTCTATAATTAATTTAAACAAAAGTGAAAAATTGTATGTACAAAGGGGCATTTTTAAGTACAAAAAGGGCACAGCAAAGACAAAGGGGGATCGGCTGATCCCCAACCCTGGCTACGGGCCTGGGGAGATGATTTAATTTCGTGAGATAATTTTAGAAGAGTAAAAATTCCGAGCAAATTGCGAAGATATGTGTAGAAGTATAAATACTAACTCACGCTTATGCCGCCACGATGGTGAAAATATGAATACGATGTATATTTTATACCAGTATTAATGCATAATTTTCTTTATGAATTTAAAATTGACACCTTTAAGTTGTCGTGTCATGGACGTATAATGTATACCAGAAGTAAGCTCAATATTAAAATCAAAGTTTGAATCTGGTCAGGAAATGAACTGTCGTTTCGTTTTTGACATGACAATACTGGACACTCCCTTATTTGATATCACTGATCACAAATTTGATTTGATTCGGATAATCTTCAAAATTTGCCCGTATGACAAGGACGAATGTTTAATCTGTTCAGCTGAAGCAATTTACTAGAAGTAGTTACATGATGTTACTTTATTAGGGTGCACTTGCAACATAATTCGGTCGACTGACAAATGCGACAGCCGTGTGCTTCACTTGGGGTAGGAAAAACAAACAATGATCTGTGACTAATGTAGGTAGTCGATATACAGACAGCAGCGTAACCCTTGAGTAAGACAACCCCCAATATCAGCAATAAAAACATTAACTGACTGTCAATTCGAAGGAACACAGTCTTCCTTATACCAGAATCAATAAAATAAAAGCGAAATAGTTAGCGACATAACTAACAGCAACTGATTGTCCAAATAACGTTTTTCCAGGATCAGTAAAGCAGCTAAATCACACTTAACACAGTTCAGCGCACGAGGTCAGCCATCTGTAAACTGACAGTTGTAAGAAGATGTACAGTTGAAACACTCAACACAGTGATTTTTAAACGAGTAACCGATTTGTACAGGCATAATGATCCAACCAGACTCAATATAATATATATTCATTCAAACTTACTCATGTATGAAATTGAATCCTTTCTGATTGATTTGCAAAATATACATAACAATCTAAGCATACTACTTCTCAGATATGGCATGTTCGCACAGCTTTCCACCAGCAGACTGGTTTCGGGGTTATTGCCCCTCGTCCGTAAAGGATTCGAACCCGTACCCCAGTGATCCGTAGTCGAACTACTTAACCACTAGGCCACAAGATCGCTTGTCGAACATGCCATATCATATATTGAAATTAAAAGTCCTCATTGCTTACATACTACTTCTATTACACATGACGTTCTGATACTATTAAAACTGTTTAAAAATATCTGTAGATGAAATCTAAAGTTAATAATGGAAAAGCAGAGAGCATTTTTTGTTTGTCTGCAGAGAATAATAAATCAAAATTTCCTCTTACCCCAACTGTTAAAATCTCTCGATTCATCTGGACGTTTGACAGGACGCAAGACATCCATCCATCGAGCTCGTTCAGATCTACGATTACAAAAAATAAAAAAGCTAGTTCAAATCTACGATTAACAAATAAAAATATAACATAAATTCGAAGTGATTTACTATTCACCGAAGGATCAGAACCAGTAGGTACGAATATATACAATGAGAAAAATTACTATTACTCAAACTGTATATATTAAAAAAGCAAGTACTAAAACAACTATGACATATACTGTATGTATATAATCAATCGATCTATCTAAAATCGATGAAGTCTTTTTAAATGTCTACAGGAGAAACTGGTCGATAATATTTCTAACTAACGGGTTACTAGTCACTCTGTTGTGAATATACAAAGAGCAAAATAGATGAAACTAGTTCTTGGAAGCGTTTAAAAATATTGATAGAAATTTCGAACATTCCTCTTAAGACATACATTCTCCGAAGTTCTAAAAACGTTATTTTTTATTATTAATTATAGCAAAGGTATTGACTATACTCCATTCCTTCTTGGTCACGATCTTTTTATCGCTGGTTTGAATTCTTCTATTTTAGACCATCGTGCTTCCGTTCTTCCGACTTTTCTTCAATAACAATCCCACTTTTCTCGATGTCTTAACGTCCAACACAACCTCAGCTTTGTCAACACATCTGTCTCTCTCTCCCCCAAACTGTATACATATCATCCGTTATCATAAACTTCTCTGTGTACTGTATAGTTCCAACAATTGAATTCGTAAAACAAATATTGGCCTATAACACACACTTCGTAGTGAATAATGGATTAGGATTTGTTGATATACAGACATACCTGACCGACATTACTGCAAACAGCCCTCCATTTATCAAAGCTTTTGATTATACCCTGTAACTGTTGGAGAACCACGCACCAAAACCATTACACACGCATATCGTATTGCAAACAATTTGATGTGATAATCAGTCTGTCGTGGACTTTCAGCTGCGCGAATTGTAGCTAGGTCAAGCGGCAAAATAATTCACGCTCATGGCATACACTGTATGTATCATTTATTACACAAATATACCAGAGAAGTACAAGCAAAGGACAAAAGTGGATCAAAACATCAACTTGCGTGATGACGTTAGGCTTGTTCTGACTAATTAGCACAGCTTCATTGATCATTATACGCCACCTCTAATAGACCGCCATTACGGCAGAGGGGTTGAAAAATAAAGCGCCACCCCCTAATTGAACGCCACCTTTATAGACCGCCATTGTCATGAATTATTTGTTTTGTCAATCATGATGTGAGTAGAATTGCAAGCGGTATCTAATTCGTATGTGATGTGATTCGCGTCAGACTTCGCTGTGGTGTTTTTTGAACGGGTTTAGGAAGGTAAATTACCCGTCCTCTATCGAGTGTCTGTTTAGAAGAAACTACACATTGACTTCATTGTTGACGTATTATTGACTGATGCACTTTAGTAATGTTCTTACCTGCGCTATTATGACTTGCTTTGTTTGCGTAGCTATTTGATTTCGCCCAGCAATTTCATAGAATAAAATATCTATTTTTGCACATAAACGATTTTTTTAGATTTTGTTTGCAACCTGCGTACTAGTTATTAGCAATAAACACAACAAGATTTGAAAAATAGAGCGTCACTCCTAGACCGCCATTCCGGGAGAGGGATTGAAAATAGAGCGCCATGGCGGTCAAATAAAGCTGTTACGGTATATATAAAACATTCTTTGCAAGTCTTTGCAAGGATAATTGTAATGCAAAAGGTATATTCAAATAGCTTTAACAAAAATTTTAATGGGTTGACACAACTATAGGGTGCTTCATATGTTATGTCGTTTTTTCAACTGTATTTAAAAAAATTATTTCAACATTAAACACATTTTATT
>JAUYWV010105064.1:0-13074 GCA_032274565.1 Nematoplana nigrocapitula | reverse complement strand
CTTTGATAATGAGTCGTAGTTGCGGCTCGAAACGTCAGAATTAAAGCATTCTTTTTACAGTGGGTTTTTTCTTTATTAACTTCATACATGTCCTATATTGGTAACCGAGGATCACACCTCATTTAACACCAAAGATATCCAACTACACTCCTTGTACTAAGAAAGGTTATAAAAATATATGAAAATATCCTCCACTTATTTTTCGGTTGAAAAGTGAAGCATTGGTTTACTCTAATACTAAAAAATAATTTTCAAACGAGTTAAACTCAAATGTGCATTTAAGAATACGAACAATTTACAAATTCAGCCACTTTTCACAAGTTAACTAGCTGTTTAAAAACGGTATGGTTTGGCGGCGTTTTAATTGATTATGTGATTCTGAGACAGAGTTTGATAAGAATGGTGAACTTTATGCGATTAGAGATAAGAGTAAAGTGGAAACTAGCTTCGAAAATTAGCCACAAAAATATCGAGGTTGGTTTGATATGCAAATCAAATTTAGAATGAAAAACTTCTCCTACCAGGTAGAAAATAAACAATGACGCCATTAGAGAAATTGATAGTTAATCTGACAGACGGAATCGGAAAGATACAAGTGTCAGCAGAGATGAATTGATTTCAGATTCAGTCAGAGAAACGCTTGGAAAAGATAAGCCCTATATGCCACATGAGTAGAATGCCTGATAACATTTTTTTATTTTTGTGTACGAATAAATAAATAAATGGTTTGACTGCTTGGAGAAGGGTTGTAGGTTGTATGAGAGGCAACACCCAAACTTGGATTGCTTATAGTGATCATCCCATCCGGAAATGTGGAAAAATAATTAATTGAATATGGAAAAATGAAGTAGAAAATAAAAATTGAATTTTTTCTTGCCGCGTTTTAGTTTTACTTAAACCATCGTCAGATAACGTTTAACAGAAGAATATTGCACTCAACATAGAATATCGATTGTTTAATAGAATCAGCTTTTGAATTTTCTCCTAACTTCCTCTGTCCAAACAAAATTCCTTCTTATCATTTATTCGTCGTTATTGTATCTAGCATTTGCAGGCATTAATAGATAATGTTTTTTTGTTATACATTCCCTGATCATGGCTTAAGTATAACTAAAATGCCGCATGGAAGTCACTTTGATTTCAGGTTTATTTCAAAATCTGATGAAATTATAATTTCTATTTAATTTTTTCAACTCAGCTGATAGAGTTTTAGAAACAGCAATGTTATATGACAATCTCAAAAACTAAAAACAAACGGTGTTTTTAATAAAAAAAATAAATGTTTTTTTAATAATATTTCTAATAGACCTATATTCAAAATACTCTGAGTAACAAAATAATTGACTCATACTAAACAACCAAATAAAAACAACACAAAAAATGCTGAAAATGTCGCGCAGAGCAGAATTTTGTCATAACCTTTATCAGTTTATTTCCACTATGCTATTTTGTACAGGAAACCGTTACTTGAAAATTAAGTGCAATCATAATACTACATAGTTTACCTCAAGGACCTCTGTAGAACATCAACTTCCCTTTTAGTGCTAGTGTAGCCAAGAGGTCGATTATCTATCCACAATAAAAAATAGTTAGACGAATAGAAATAAACGTTTATCACATTGTTACTTAAACAAAACTTTGAGAGGAATCGAAAGGTGCCAAATAAAATTTCATCTGTCATTTCACTGATCTCCCAACCTGACCATTTTGAAGGCCACTTTTGAGGAATCAAAATTTGAAATTTTCGCAGGCACATTTTACTCAAACGCTTTTACTTTTTCAAATATCCGTGTAAGGAGTGAACGCATTTTCACCAATCTTTTATAGTATGTTACTGCAGTACCCAACGGGCAAGAAAGGCGGAGCTATATAAAAAAATAAGTAAATTTTCTATTTAGGTTTTTGGCTATCACTATATGAGTAATTTACTTAAATTTGCTTATTATTTTTCCATCAAGCCCCGTCTTTTGTTCCTCTTCGAGTACTGCTGTAAGATGCTATAATGCTGCAATAATCTGTTGAAAGATTGATGAAGGTGTGCAATTTAAATGGAATAGAGATACTATAAAAGCGTTTGGAGTAAAATATACCTTCCGCAAAATTTCACATTTTGATTCATAAAAAATGGCCTTCAAAATGGTCAGGTTTGGAGATCAGTGAAATGACAGATGAAATTTTATTTGGCATCTTTCGATTCCTTTCAAAGTTTCGATTCAGTAACAATGCGATAAACGTTTATTTCTACCGTCTAACTATTTTTATTATGAGTAAATAATCGGCCTTTTGGCTCAACTACCATTAAAACGTAATTGAGACCGTCCTCATATTCAAGTAGTCCCTGGTCTACCTGTTACCCGTTTTACATATTTTCCTTGTTCAACTTTTCAACGTAATAAGAATATATGTTTTTACAAATTTGATGTTATATATTTTGTATCTCGGTCGTGTAAGCACATACAAAGTGCAAATATCTTGACCAGATAACTGTTTTTTCTAGATTTATTAGTTCCAGATTCTTATATGCATCCTTTTGTAAAAATTAAAACTCTGAAATAAATAATTATTATTATTATTATTAAACTTTGTTTGTAATTACATCTAATATATAAAAATGTTTCAACAACCGGGTTACAGTGAATTTTTAGACGTTCGAACTCATTGAGCATGTCATTGATAAACTTTTTGAGACTTTTTAATTTTGATATGAATATTTTTCGTTTCATCAATTCCATTTTTGGAAATACACATCGATCAGAAACATTTTTATTGTAAAATTGTTTGGCTTGATTTAATACTTCTACTCAAGCATATTGTCATGCATTAGATTAACAATTTTGAAAAATGTGTGTTAAATTTCTGAAAAGTTTCTTTAAAAAGTTTATATAGACTTGTAATTGTCTTTTGTCTAATTCTCTGTATAGTGAAACAAAGCATCACAATTTATGTCAACCATTGTAATAAAATTTTGCCGTAAGTCACTTTTCTTGACCTCGTCAATTTTATCTCTATTAGGATCCACCCATGCTCTTCTTGTCTGTCTCTTTTCATCTGTAATATTAAGATTTTCTTTATGGGCCTAAGTAATCTAAAAATAATAGTCTAACACATTTGAACTCTGTCAGCTATGTTTTCTTCAGAAAGAGTATGAGGAACCCACTTTGTCATGAGACCGCAAACCACAAATCCTTTCCAATAATAGCGCGTACCATATGAAATGAAACGTTGATTTCTGCAGCCAAATACCTTATTGTAAAGCGTGGATCTCAGCAATACATAATTCTATCACACAATCCTTCTTGTGAACGACAAAACATTTTGAAATTATATTTATCGAAAAACGTCGCTTTGGGGAATTAATCCAATGATTGCCAACACTATGTATAGTGGTATACCAAGCTTCTCACGAACGTTTTTTATTTTCACTTTCCTTCGAAAATAACATATGTTTATTTTGAACCTTCACTTAAAAATGCAGAAAATTTGAACGTATAGACACACTTCTCCGAAACCGTATAGAGTTATTTTTTAAAAGTAGCAAGCATGTTTACAAAATTATGAAATTTTCTTTATTTTGACTATTGCAAAACAACTATTTTCCGCTCTATAATGTCAAAAATTAAAATCTCCCAAAGAAAAAGAAAACTTTGTATTTAAATTGCCAAACATTCTTGGTTTCATTAGGTTTCAGTTTATGATTAAGATCGACAGTAAACCATTGAAGTGCGTACCAGTCTGGTTAATTATAAAGTACAGATTATCTGGTCCAAACCACTGTCAAATGTGGATTTTCAAATTTATTTATTTTTAAAAAATGTAGTTATTCATTAATGTAATCAATCGATGATATTAAAATTTCTAGAGGAGGTGAACTATGTTTCAATTTATATACTTATGGCGCAATAAAATATTTATAAATAAATAATATTAATTTAAATTAAAAATAAGAATACATTTCAAAAAAATGTAAATATCAATACTTATAAAAGTCATCTTGTGGAAAATAGAAACTCAAAGATTAGGTAATAAAATGTAAACATAATTTGCACACATGAGTATAGAGGATTATATTAAATAAAGTTATTTGAAAATTGACGAAAGGTTATATTGTTGTACTTCAAACTATTTAAAAATTCAAAAGAATAGTCTTTTTTATTCGATTCGTTTGTCAACCAGTGTTAAACTTTATGACGCAATATTTTTTGTATTATATATGCATTTACGCATTTTTCAATAAAACTATTTAACGCAAATTTTGGCAGTCATGTTGGTGAGATATACGTGATTCCTTTGGACTATTGATGTCATATCGTATACTAATTCAAACGAAAATGCCGAAGAAATATTATAGGGATATAACCTCTTGCTTGATTGCCAACTTACTTGTTCTCATCTGGTCGGGAATACTGAGTTCCAATCTGCGTAGAGCGAGCGCATTATCGAAAGCAAGGGTATTTCAGCTGCAATGTCTTTCCAGTAACCTGTGTTTAGTTTCCGGTATATAATCACGATTATATGTTGTTCATCACACGATACTGTCAGATTCGATTCGCCAACGCTCCATAGTCGAAAGATTTTATCCAATTAGACTGTCTTTTCTTTTCCCCTCATTACACCTGTTTGGAATACTGTAAGTCCAGACGTGATGCATATAACGCTTAAGAATATTATTCTCCGTATATTCCCAATTTTCTGAATATATTTTTATTGACTAGAAATTATTTGTAACGTATTTGACAAGAAAGATTATACCTTATACTATTCAACTATCTGTCGCTCGCACACCTATGAGCAATTACCTTTTCTTGGGAAACCAGTTCATTGACTCATGTTGTGCATATCATTTAACATCTCATTTTCCAGTTATTTGTCTAATTGCTCCATTTTAATGATTTATTTAGGTCACAATGCAATGGTGAGTGAATGCTATTTATCATGCAGTTGATTTTATTAATTTTGATCTAATCCTTAACAGTATTGTGAGTGATAGAGTTTTCTAATATTTATGCGTACAGTGCTGAGTCATCACAGAATTAAAGTCACTGGGCGTATACGATAGTGCAGTAATAAGTGAAGTTAGGTAGACAGGTAGAGGAAACGCGGAGCCACAAATGGTTGCGATTTTGCATATTAAAAGGATGTTCAAAACACTCGACCGGAGTAGACTTATTTCTAACCTAGAAAGTTCTAATGATCCTTACAGGATTTTGGCCAATCTCAGATCGCGTCATTTTAGTTAAAATAGTTATCAAACCTTGCAACATTGCATTCCTACAGGTGGGCAGTATCCTCCGACTAGCTCAGCAAGTGAAGAAGTCGAGGAATTGCACGAACAACTTGACCAAGCTGTAGGGCATATGAACACAATTGTCCGAAGTGAGACGTACGACAATATTTAGTTGGTGTTCAGGGTTTCGGCGAGCAAATGTTGGAGGTGAATGGCTAATTGAATTCTGTGTATCCAAAACACGTGCTTCAAACATCATCCACGTCACCCTTACAATTGAAAAAGCCTGGTTGATGTGCAAAGAGGGTAACTTGACTGCATCATGATCAGGAAACGTTTCCATAATGCATGTAGGGATATATCCTGGCGCTGATTGTAACTCCAATCATAATCCAGTTGTATCGAAGTTGAATATAAAATTGGAGTAAAGAAAAGGAAGCAATCAAACCTTGGAGCTTGCATACGGATATGCTGAAGTCAATCATATATTTCAATTGGAAATGGTTAACAATGTATTTTTGTTCGTGGTGAACATCTTGAACATTTACTTTGAAAACAAGACTGCTAATTTTATTTTTTATTAATAAATAATTGTTAAATAATCGTTGACTTCATGGATACTAAAATTTATAAATATACTACTAATAGTTTAATGTACATATGTCTAATTGTTTAACGGTAAAGTTTGTTTATTCTAGACCACCCTGTAGATGCCCAAACTAAACGATGATCAACAAATTAAGCACTGACAAGTATAGCTGATCAAAACCCTATACAAAACAAAAACTGGACAGACGTGACCATGTTTTTAAATCAAGTCTAGGCAAGCTTAATCTGTCAAGACTCGTTGCTCTCCGGAAGATCATCCACTCCACCACAACTGGATATAGTCAATCCTGCAGGAAGCCAGTTTGAACAAATCAACGTCCTTGCAGTCGCATCAAAGGCAAAACAAACTTACAAACATTTTACATACCACACAGAGAAGTTTCAGAAAGACTGCACAGAATAAGAACAGTCGGAGTGAACTGAAGAAGAATTGGTCAACAAGTGAGACGAAAGAACCCAGAATGGAGGGTAGTCAATATAGCGAGTATTCGAATTTATGACAAAAAGCGAAATTTCGATAGAGATGGAAGAAATTATAGCGGGCTTTTTAAAAGACGCCTGCGGTCAAACGGTCTACAGAGCAAGTAAAAGATAACTAGAAAAAAATAAAATCAATTTTCGCCACACTCTTTAATAGTTGTCCTCAGTCTTTCTCGAAGTAGATTGAGTCAGGTGCTCATCCGCAGCACATATTTAGGATATAATTAGTAGACGGAAAGGGATGCATTCGAGTGCATTTTCGACTTCCAATGTAAGTGATAATTTGTTTATCATCCACTGCTTTAGCCGAGACATAGTTTGTCTCCTTCTTCACATTTTGTTTGCAGTAATTGGTCGATATTTTCTCTGTCATGCTGTTTCAGGCAACTTGGTTGTAAATTTCTATCAATTGGTTAAATTTATTTTCTATTTTGACATTTTTAGTGCCTTGTCTTAGAAAACTCTAAAAATAAGGTTGGTCTTCATTCATTCGCTAGTTTTGCCTTTCGCCCTAACTCTATATAGGTTTGTGTAACGAAATAAGAAAGCATTTCATTTATTTTTATCTTTTTCAATCAATTTTCAGGGCAAACTAAAATGTTGATCTATTATTTTCCCTGCACAATATAAATGAAATATGCATTTTTCAAAAATAATAGTGATTTTTTATATATAAATATGATTGTTGAGAAAAACTGTTTCAAAAATATATTTGCAAAAGTCTGTGCATAAAACTTATATACCATATAACATATCTACCTCATCAATCTTTACGAATCATTTCGCATTTCAACTATTTATTGAGACGGATATATAACTCTTTCCCGTCAATCAAAATATCTCATTCTTTCGATTGTTCAGAAATCCTTCACCTTGGCATTGTTAGCGGAGCGGAGGAGAATTGAATTGGAGTTGGTGGGGAGGAAATGGCAGTCAATCTACTATTGGTTGGGGATTCGGTTGCAGGAAATGCGGGGATATAACGACACTTTTCACAAGTGCTTCTCCATTCAAGCACCGATCCAATTTTACCACACAAGGTCAATTGTTGGCTACAGATGGTGTTGATATTTTGACATAAATGGAATACTCATTTTCAGCGAAACATGCGTCAAGTGTAGCACTGGCATAGCTGTAGCCGATTTTGAGTGGTAGTTGATGAGAGAACTCAAATACACCCGGCAGAGAGATATTCACAATAAATTTCTCAATATCTCACTGTCGTCAGTCGGTTAGAAAATCTGCTCTACAGTATCTTGTGAAATTACTCATTCTACAATCTGCCCTATCCAACGTGTTTCAAATATTAATTATGCTAGAACACGTATTGTAGAGAACGCGTATAGTCCACAGCACGTGATTAATTTTAAAACTAAATTTCGGAGCATGTCAATATATAAAGAATCATCTTTTCTATGGCGATTATGGTGAAGAAAAACAATGTAGACAGTCTAGTTTGGATAGGAATCAAAGTCACTGTGAGCTCAATGGTATCGTTGCTCAACAAAGGCCGGTTCCTCTTAAGCTGTGGTATATTTCGTGGTACCGATTAATCACTACATCACGTACTTCGCCTTTCCAGTAAACCGTATAAAACTTCATTTGTTTTTTAAAGACTGTGATCGTAAGACATGTACTATATAATCATTCAATTCAGAACTACCGTGTCAACACACGTGGATAATTTACCCCAATACACGCAGAAAATATCTGGTTTATTTTGCAAGAGATGAGTGCCATCTCTCACAAAGATATTGATAGTCTTTTTCTCTTATCCGACCAGAAGAAGTGGGCAGTTGGATTCGTTTTAGCATCCTGTGTAACATCGTACAATCAACCTAGCTAGATGAATTTAAAACGCAAAAATATTCAACAACCTCAGCAAAATGTTATACTATTAAATCAATTCGCTAATAAAATAAAATTATAATTTTGACTAATTAATATGTCTAATACTCGAACGGACACAGGAAAACATCGAACGAACAAATATACATATATTACCTTATATACTACTTAAAAAGTATAAGTGGTAAATTTCAATATGCATTAATTTTATCATACAATAGTTATAAATAGCTATAAATTGTAAAGAAATGACTAAAATAATTGGGGTTTCATTTACAAAATAGCCATTACTGTATTGTCGCTTTGTATAGGGCTTGCAATAAACGATTGTAATGCGACAAAATTGTCGAGGGGACTTTTAGCAAACCAAATAGTTTACGTCCAGACATCGACGAGTGGAATAGGAAAATTAAGTTGGGATGTGTGTTCACATTTTTTTCCAATAGCGGTTTGGAAATGATTATAATTGGGTTAGATATGCTTTTGCATTCTTCAAGAGGAGCCGGGGTTTGTCTAATGTTCAATAGGTTTGTCCCAATACCTGTGGTCAAGTAACACACCTACCCGAGCAGTGAAGGAACATGTTTCTCCGAATCTGAAAGAAAATTGCATAAACATCGCAGTCGATATTTTTAAAACAAATAATTTGGAAGATTAATGTGTGTGTGAAATGTTTCAAATGTCTATGTATGTCATACAGTTCTTTCAGAATTTGAATTTCAAAATTTGAAATGAAATAATTTTGTCTACATAATCAAGCAAAGTAAAAACACCCAGGAATTAAAAAAGAACACTTTACAGCAATGGTATTTTACTTTTTCAAAACTGGAATTACTACCCCAGGAATGTTTACAACTGTTGAAGCTGCTTTCCCAAACTGTCTAAATCAATAACTGTTTAGAAGTAGTTCGGCGAATTTCGCAATGATCCGATGTCCCTGCAGGATGAAGAACGCCAGGACTACTTCAAATATTGAAAGATCTACATTGTGGCACAGATATATCAATTTTTTATACAGACAGGTAGGGGGAAAAAACTATTTCGATTTAGTTTTTAATTCCATAAAAGAACTAGCGAGCCACACGTGTAAATCAAGTTAACCGAGTATCTACTACCCATGCAGTAATTGCGAGTTGCATCTAAATTACCTACATAGCCAGAGGTCATCCTCAGACTCGTTAAATGAAAAACTTACATACGATAAGGTGCATACACATAGCAGTGCAGTGTTCAGCATTCCCAGCCTACTGCTACTGTACATCTGTATGCACGTAGGTGCGTTCACTGCACAAGAGGCCATCGGAAGCACATAACTTGTCGGCGTATATAGCACTCAGTTAACCTGCCCCTCTCCGCATTCAACCACTCTCGAAGCAGATAGACAACATATGTTGTGCACACAGCAGAGGGAGGGAAACCTTTCGCATCGCTTTTCCATCGTCGCCACCTGCATACGGATCCAAGTACTGCTTCCTTTGCACCTCGCAACCCCCAGTCATAACTAACGAACACGAGAGATGCACTGGCAAATTGCTGCTGCCCAATTGAACTTTGATCAAGACTACTCCGTACAGTATTTAATCTACTGTAATACATGTACGCGTACAATTAGAAGCTATACTGTATACAATGTATATCATTAAATTGGATCATACAAATTCTTCCTCACACCATTGTACACATTCTACTCTAAACAATTAAAAACTGACACAATTTGGACACAAGAACAATATAATATAACTTTGTTTGATCTTTAAAATTTTGTTGAATTTATATTTAAATGAAATGTCAACTATTAATTTACATACATCACCCGAGGCGGCTTCTATTCAATTAGCTACAGTAGATGCAACTGTCCTGTCGTTGATTTTGAATTTAACATGGAAAAAATCCATGAACTCAATACGCAACATGTATTTTCTAAACCATGTAAAGATAACTCTAATAGAAAATCATCAGTTCAAAGATGTATGGAAGAAGAACTTATCATATCAGCTTTCTCTTTCTATAAGTCATACTTTTCATTCTATTTAAATTGCTCGTATCACGTTCTCAAAAGGAAATAGCTTCTCATAAAGTAGAGGTAACTGCAAATACTGGCCACAAATAATGCGCTGCGAGTATCAATATAGACAATGCGACATGTCGGATTTGTGACAGTAGTTATGATGCTCACAATAAAAACATCCGAATATAATGCAACGGTTCGACGAACAGTAAAGCAAAGAAAAGTTCGTGTTGAGAAAACATTTTAACAACTTAACAGTTGTAATCGTATGTGTATATCAAAGTTATTATTATTATAAATTTGATTTAAACACAATTCTGTTAAAAAATACAATCAAGGTGCAAACATCATCAAAGAGGAGAATAACAGGCAAAGTGGAGGCAACAACCAAATATAAATTGTAAACCTATCCCAAACACTAATACAAAGCAAGCAGCATAAGAATAGCACAAGTTAAATACTGTAATTCGGCCTTCAGTAAACGTTTAAATCTAACGAAGTCCCTTTTACTGCGACAAAGAATATAGACAGGGACCAGAAATAGACAAACAGTTATTAAAATGCGGTCATTACAAACTGATTGAAAATGGGTTTTACATTTAGCAAAAGATCAGCATAATAGGAAGGTGACACACGGTTAATACCATTTTCACGTATTTGTGCACAATATAAAAATACCTTAAAAGTGGATTCTTGCGAATGATAGCAGACTTAGGCATACGACGTACGTCGGAGACGCTTTACAACACGAGTGCACATTTTTTATGAATTATACTTTACATACTTTATACATTTGCGGACATTCTGGCTTCACTGACCATACTCTCTAACTTCAAAGTATGCCTTCTACAGATTAAATCGAATTTGCCAATAATCATTTAGAATGCATCAAGTATGTCTTCATTTTCATACTGATTGAATAAAATACTGAAACATACTGAGTACATACAGAACAACGAAGTTGAAAGGACAATATTTAGGAAAAAATAAAATGGTACCCTGTTTGGAACATATTTACCTCATCAAATATTTTGAATTGAAATAGTTCAGCGTATTAAAAGACAAACGTTTATAGCCTATAATAGATATACATACAGTATATTAATAAGTACAGTCGATTTAGAGCAGAAATTATCCTATTATTAAAGACCAACAAAAACTAATCACAAGGGAAATGTATGTATTTATGTGTGTAATACATTTTCCCATATATATAGTGATATCTTAAGAAAAACGAACGAACCCTGTTATCAAAAGCCGATGACTAGTTCTTATTTTTATTATCTTTAAATTTTGCAGCTTTTCTATGCCACCACTTTACCATCATCGTATATAGAAACTGTAATTACAAATACACACATGAATATAGCGTTCATTCAGGGCTTAACTGCGGTAAACCAAGTCAGATATTTTTTCAGACTACATTATATTAAGAACTATTTTATAAAACTTTTCGCATTTCAGTTAGAAAAACAACCTTTTTACTGATATTTCCCAACTGTTAATAAAGTTTCAAATTCTATTGTCTCTGGCAATAATTTGAATTAGTGAATTGAATCGAAAAAGAGCACATTTTGGATTATTGATGATGCGTTAAATGCGTCAGAGTAGTCAAGCGAAGAATAGCAAAAGCATACGATGATTTATGGAAAGATGTAGAGTTTTTTAAGCAAATCTGAACATCATATTATAAAGAAAAGACTGCTGAACACGCATAGATATTCTCTATTATTGCATATATAAGCGGGTCAGATGACCTGACTTTCAACAAGGAAATGGACAACAAAATAAAAGTTTTCGAGAGTCGGTTCTATATAGGAGAATCCTGAAGAACAATTGGACTTAAAAGGTTTCGAAAGAAAAGGTATTGCAAATGATGGTTACTAAAGAAAGACTTTTAGAAAGCCTCAAATAATGAACACTAAGAATCGCAAGCCAAATACTTAGAAGTTCTAGCGGGAGGTTGCTTAATCAAATCTTGGAAGCCTTGATCGAAGGAAAGAGAGACGGAGGAAAGCACAGAGGAAAGCGCTGAGGAAAATGGGGTGACGATGTATTAAGCTTCGCGTATAGGACAGCAACTATTGGAGAAGCTACAAGTAAAGACGAGGCGACATGGCAATTGTTAAGATACTCCCATAGAGCATTAGGTCCCAAGTTCTGGTAAATGTACACTTTGTGGTTTATACAGGAAATTAATATTCTGCTTCACTGAAGTTTTTTGCGGGATGCGGCTGGAGAACTATATATTACACAGCAGCGATTCAGCAACTGCATTGAAAACAAACCATATACTTGTAGGTTACCCGGATTGGAAATTAAAATTATTTTCAGATATTCGTATATATATAAAATAAAAAAGAAACAGAGCAAATCTATAACTATAGAGAAAGGCAGGATATCAAGTGATATAAAAAATATTTTGTGACTTTTCTGTTCTTATCTAACTGTAAACATTAAACAAATTGTAATAAACGGTGAAATAAACAATATTGGAAAAATCGAAGAAGAATTTGAAAGAAAATGCTTAATTCTTAAAAACCTGCCTTCATTTGTAAATTCAATGTTACTGCTGGCCCTGCAAGATGAGACTTTCTTCATGACTCTGTATAGAGTGGTCTGATATTGTTATAAGTTTGTCTACCAGACAATGCATTCCTACTTGGTAATGTATGGTACTTTAGACCAATAGCAGACCATCCTATACATCTTATGATCATACTATAGCAGTCCCATTAAAAAGAACACTCCTCCTATACATCTTATGATCATACTATAGTAGTCCCACAAACGGAAAAGAACACCGAGGCCCCTCTGGTCGGCTCTTTAAATGCCCTGCCACGCAAACACGTTCCAGCACGAAGTCTCTCAGCATTTTATTGAAACTGCAGAAGGTCTTGAACTC
>JAUYWV010105053.1:0-13075 GCA_032274565.1 Nematoplana nigrocapitula | reverse complement strand
CCGAAAATGGGGGACCGGACTAGGGCAGGGTTACGGTTAGGCATGTACCCAGCAACGCAGGTACCCACTGCTAGTACTCAATATACAAGGATAAAGTCAAAGTGATATCAGAAAGTCAAAATCCCCAAAAGAATTGTGGTCCTATGTCAATATGCAGAAGGAGACTCGCAAGAATGACTTTGAGTGTTTAATACAGAACTCATCGGCAACTTCTTTGGATGATTTTAACGAACACTTTTGAAGTGTAATGAATCCACCTGCGACATCGAACATAGGAAATGTCTTGGATGACGGCTGGTGTCCCGTTTTTGATTGATGCTCTTTCGATGGCCTGTCAAAGCTCCATGTAGCAATGGTATCCTGACCATTTTGTATTATAAGCAAGCCGCCACTTTCTTGACTGAACATCTATGTTACCTTCTCAAAGAGTGTTTCTGTCTCCGCAAGTTACCCATAATATGGATAGTATTGTAAATACTACAGCTCACGTTATTCTAGTTCCTAAACCTGGTAAGCTTGAAATTAAGAACATCCACTTCCTGTTCCGGCCAAAATTGCCGTAGCCCTCGTGTTGTCCAATCTACGAACACGCTTTATCTCTCTTCCCGGTCTTAATCAGTACGGTACGGTGTTAGGAAGAAATCATCTGTACGACTTATGCTGATATTGCCGCGCATGTCTCGAAGTTTGCCGACAAATTGGTGGATATAGGGGCTTGTGTGCTTTTCTTTCGACTTCTTGACAAAGTGAAAGGATCTCATCTACCTACCGGGTTTCTACTGTTTCTGAAAAACTATTTGACGGATAGAGGCAGCAGTGTTTTCGTCATAATGGCTCCAAAAGTTCCTTGAAACAGATTACAAGCGGCGTTCCACGAGGATCTTTGCTAGGGCCATATCTCTTTGGTATTTACGTAGCGTTACTGCAGCTTTTACACAGTACTACACTGATGATTAAATATATCTAGACGACTGAAGCATTGTTTCTGCTACCAATAAAGTAAACGCTATGAACGACATCAATGTCATCAAAGAAGAGATTGCTAATATTTCTAATTGTTCATCGACTCAAAACATCACCTTCAATCTCAGTAAGACAACTGTTCTGGTGCATTATCGGGGAAATTTAAAAAATGTCTTCAATATTGAAACGTGTCTTCCTATCATCTTCTTCTAGGAATCAATTGGTTTCCAAGGCATTCTTTTCAATGACCGTCACTCGTTGCTCTTAACGTCTCTCTCTATATATTGCGCCGTTGAAGTGTTATGCCAGTGAGTCCGAATACACATTCATTTACAATGATCTCATTCGCTCTTTGTGTGAGTACGCCGGAGCAGGTTTCATTGGCTTTTCAGTGATTCACAAAAGAGATCTCAAGAAAATGCAGGATCGTTGCCGTAAAATGACAAGACTCGCGAAACTAGACTGTCGGCCACTTGAACTTGCGAAGCGTTTTTAGCTTTCTAACATTGACTGTGGCACGATATTGCTGATTTCTTGCCCCAATTGCTGCCTAGAAGTGGTCGTCCTTCTGTCCCCTTTTGTCGAACTGTCTTACGACGCAATTCCCTTTTCCCTCTTATAGCTATTCAATTGTCTTCTACGAGAGCAGAGTGATTGCAATCTGTATTTTATTTTGTGTAATTTATATTTTTATTGTGTAAATCATAGTTGTATTCTGTCTCATGAATTTTATTAAGTTTATGATTTCCAATTATGTCAAATATACACGATTCACTCTCTCTCTCTCTCTCTTTCTGTGGTATAATTTAATAAGTATTGCCAGCGTATGGATTTCATAGGGTCATAAAAATTCAAATTCAATTTAAATTAAAAAATAATGAATTACTATGAATAATTAGTCAATGCTTGATTTGATTTGTATAAATCGATTGACTAACTGGCGGTGTTCGCACATTGATTACGGATGGACGCAGTGGCGTGGTGGCAGGTGGGGCCAGTGGGGCCATGGCCCCACTAGCGCCAAATCATTCTCTGTAACGGCGCCAAAAGTTCAGGAAGCCCTAAGAAAAATATAAATATATTTTATTATCAACCGCCGTTCGATTTAACAATGCCAAATTAAGACTATTTACACAACTTTGGTAAAGAAGGACTTACCAGCACCAGTCGTCATAGATGTTTAATAAATAATCAATTGCCTTGCACTGTCTAATATAGATCATGTGAAATTTAAGAAGCGTCGGAAAAGAAAAAAAAACAAGATATAGGCGTAGCGTTTATCTGCGTAATCCGTCAGCGCATTCTTCGCAGTCAACAATATATTACCGCTTTTCTATCATGAGCAAACATCTATACATCAGCAACATAAACGAAACTCATGCGCCAACAGACACATGCAGTCATTTGTCAATAAATTAATAGTACAGTACTAAAAGTGAACCAAATAACAGATACAATACAGTCGGCGTCCATCTAGTGGCGTGGTGGTATGTTCAACACAGTCGGTGCAAACGGAAAACGAAACGCAATGCAAACCAAGCAGTTGTCATTTAAAACGTAGAGATTTTATATAGAAAAGATTTGCCAAGACATTATGCATGCAAGATATACTGTATATATCGCCGTATCGTATATATTTTAAATGGGAAAAGATCACAAAAGACCGCCCTTATGAAATCAACTGACTCTGCCCACGACGAAGTTTGTTTAAATTCCGGAGAGATTATAAAGCAAGTGAGAAAATTGTTAAGTTATGCGGGAAGTTCATTGTCATGACCACTCGGCCGCGATCCGCTGCATCTGACTGTCCGACACTGATATTTATCGCAATATCAGTGATTTTTGCAGCTCTTTTGAAGTATGTCCAAAACAGTCAATGGTGTCATGCGACTGCAGGCTCCCCAGAATATTGCGCTCCACTGTGAGGATCAGCAATCTCTCCAATCTTTCTTGCACCATGGAGTTCTTTATGCGAGTTTTGACACGTTTCAGGGCAAAAAAAGAACGCTCCGCTGTGCAGGATGTTGTTGGAATCGCCACCAAAATGCCGTAGACAATAGACAAATTTGGATAGGCACATGCACGGATCGTGTACTAATGACAATGCCTCAAAGGTCGAATGGACCGGGAGTTTCGTTATTGTACTCACCAACACAATGTGTCCATTGACAACCAAATAGGCAATATCAGAATGATGTTTTGCGGGTGCTCTTTGGCCGTCTTTAGTCCTGTTATGATAGTAGTCTGACATGTTACATTGCCATGGAGTATTTAAAACATCTAACCCTCACCTCACTTGATCACCTTCTCTTGGGGACAATCGTGTAACCTCCAGTGCCTCGACAGTGGTGGGGTGGGCGTCGTGTCTAGGCTCGCCTGGGGATGGATTTGGGAATTCCACTTTTTGGAGTTCCCGGGTCTATTTTTGGGTGGGTTGGGTGCGGTGTTTGTCCTGCTACTCTCGACGCACACGGTGTCCTGGGAACCTCCCTGAGTGGTGGTGCGAAAACACGTGGTTTCGGGACATCTTGGTTAGGCTTGGGCATATGTATGGCGTTTTGTGAAAGTTGGGCCGTTTGGTTAAATTCCGACCAAACTTCTGAGGGTATCGCTTGGGTGAGGGCTGGTGTCCACCTGTGTTGCATGTTAATCACACAGCCTCATCTGGGTGATATTAAACGGTGTAGCATCCCTTCTGAGACACTTTGTATGTCCAAGTTAGATATATCTACCGGCACGGCCTCTCAGAGGAATCCGTGTAGGTGGACTCGTATCTGAGGGAGTTCCGGCTCCCTTGAGGAGACCCGCTGTACAACAACAACAGCAGCTCAATGGCAGACCTCGGCAACAGGCTGGTGGGAGTCGCCTGGTACTGAAATGGTTCCGGAAGAAAGTCGAGCAGTGATCGGCGGCTGCGCCGCGAGTGACAACAACAATTACAGCGGTTGTCTTCATCAGGCTAGTAATAAAAAAGTGACACATATACGTATTGGACGCACTAAAACACATCAACAAGTTATATAAGAAAGGAAACTAGTAAAAAAACCTTTAACAAAAACTGGTTACCGGATCTATACATTTGAGAGTTAAGAACAGGTTGTTTAGATCGCGTAGCCAGTTTTTAATAAATTTTGTTTGACTCGTTTTCTTTATTGTATATCTTTCTGTCGTGTTTTAGTGCATCCAATACGTATTTATGACACATTTTCATTACCTAATTGCCTGATGAAGACAGCCGTTGTTCGTCTGTTTACTACTCTGGTATTTTAAAACAGTCACTGTTTCAGCGCTACAGATTTTTATTTTACGGTAATAACTCATGAAATATTTTCAGAAAACTTCTGATTTCTATAATCAAGATATTGCAAGTGAGCGTAATTTAAAAAAATTATTAAACTGGTGATTACTTCAATTGTGCGGAGTGTGATAAACCTATATTTGAAAAGTACGCAGGAAGGCCAACGTTGACTCATTATTATTTTATAATCGAATATTGTTTCATATATATAACCATACCAGAAATTAGAGTAACGATTTAAACAAACAAGTAATATCGTCGTCGTAGATCCCTCTGATCGGTAACCGTCCTTTGCTGATTCCGAGCGTCTCAGATAGCCTCTCATCCCCGTTCATCGCCATGGCATTCAGCTGTTCTGCTGTCCTGCCTGTTATTGACTTGATGTGGTCCATTCATCTTGCATCACTAGCTTTTTAAGTAATTCACCTCCCTGTCGACAAATATGGCAAAAATAACTAAGCTTTCTTTCCGCGACAATGTTCACCAGTCGTTTCGATTTTTTGACTTTGTCCACCACATTTTATTCTATTTTTGTGCTCGAGTCATTTAATCTGCAACATTTTCCTCTTCGTCCATAGTTTAAACGCCATTATTTTCGTCTTGTCGTTCGGAGTCAGGGTCCACGATTTGAATCCCTATTTTGCGATTGAGAAGACTAGACAGTTTACTATAGTCGTCTGATCTTGGTGTTAAGACTGTGTAATATAGACAATTATATAAATCACTTTAGTGTGTAAACGCTACTCAAGTTATTTAAGAAATGTAAAATTGCCATGCTTTTGCAACCTTTCAAAATAAAAAATAAAAGATAGTTTGATAGACTGTACATACTGTATATAGCATCGACTAATTCTACGCGTTCACAAGCTCATTGTCTTTACTACAGACCATTTACTATAGCTTGACAATTATGTTTAAAGAAATTGATCTCTAAATGTCGAACCAACTGAGTCTATTGTCAATCCGCCAAAGCGGAAGGATAATGTTCAACTTTGTTTGTGTATACAAAATTATGCGTAAGGTGTTTGGTTGTCATAGTTCTGCCGGAACTATTATTAGCCCCATATACTATTATGTTGACATAATATGCGTGCGTAGTTCTGTATTTTAAAATGTTCCGGAATTTAAAAGGGTCTATTTCACATATATTGTAGAACTCCCTATTGGATATTATATTCCATTATGAGCAGTTGTGAAGGTATATTTTTGTCTTATGTATTATTCTTTTGGTTATTTTGGAGTTGATCAAGACTTAAAAATATTTTAATTGTTTACTCAATAACCGTTAAAGTATTTTAGGCATACTTGATTGTTTTATCATTTGTTTGAAAACGTTTTAAATAAATATTTCTATGCAATATCAAACCACACGAGTCGACTTATTCGGCGACATTTGCTATCAAAATATGGTATATGACTTATGTACAGTTTTCAAAGTTTAAATTTAACAAAATACGACAAATAATAGAGACGATTCTGCCACACAGATCTTCAATTATTTACATATGCTAATTTTGTCAATTTCTTTCATTTTCTATACTTGCTTTTGTTGGGAATAATGAGATACACATTGTACCTCTTATTAATCGATGCAGAAACCTGATCATGAGCTAATTCGCATTCCGTAGAGCGGAAAAGTGATCCAAAAATAACACAATTATGCAAATAAATAGTATACCTGTGTGTAAATTCTGATGAGGGTCTAATGTATGAATCATTTTAAATTATACTAATACATGATGCGAACAAACGAGAAAATCAATAAAATATGAGTAATGAAGACGCCGCTGATACATAATGTATAATTGTCAGTATTTCATGCCATCACAATTTACGTTTATTTTTTTATGAATTGACTTTGTAAAAAATCGAAACATTTTCAGTGCATAGAACATTGTTCTACTTACAATATAACTCGTAAAACAGGGGGTAAATGCAATGTTACTTTTATATACTCGACATTACTATTTTCACATCACACAGTTTCATACATAAGATACATAGATGAATGAGTTAGATAGTTATTTAAAATTAGCTTGTATTTTTATATATATTCTATTAATGTAGTTCATTTTCTGTACACTAGTAGGATACCCGTATAGTGTGTGACTCAGTCGAGGTGATAGCGTTGAAAATGAAGAAGAAGATAAAGAACAAACAACGCACAAACAAACACACACACATAGTCAGCACCTATTTATAAGTAGATGAAACTGTTTTTGGCGTAGTACCCACGCCATATACGGGTGGGAAACAATCATGCATCAAAATGTTACGTACGCGCTACCATTGATCAACGTAACAAAACTGACAGATATCAAACAAACAAACTTTAAAAAACATACTGAAGAGTGACAGTTTTCAGATTCAATTTTGTTATTAAGACTCTTATCTGTACTATCTTGATTTAGCTTTGTAGCTAGCAGCTACTCAGCTACTCTAGAATTCAAATTCAGTAGTATTCTATGAGTATGCCATATATTGATTTTCAATGCCTACTGCAGAATTAAAATTCCAAAGGAAACTGGCATCATATGTTAGCATGGTTTTTGGGATATTTTCTGCTGTGGGCCTCCCAATTAGAAATTTTGCATTTTTTGAGCCATAGAGTTGGGAGATAAATACCGGTGAGACATATAAACATACATACACACATTTCTCTAATTATAGATAGGATTGGATAGACATTTTCCAATTATTTGAATATCGCTTACCGCGTTATGAATAAATGAAATAAATTTCCGTTAAATTTATCGTTAATTACTTCTGTATAATTGTTCCCGTAACGTCTAATCAGAAGTTTATTTTAAAAACGTCTAATCAGTCATTATTGTACGTAATTTTATTAACGCTATAATTTGTCCAACAGACTATTTTCGGGTTTCTATAATTGTCCGTCTAATATTTAGTCGTTACTAACGAAATTTTTATTATTATATTTTCAATCATATCACCACATTAACTCTTTTGCGTTTTATATTCTAAATTATCAGATAAGCTGTGGTAACCTGACCCGTTTCTTCTACCCTAGTCAAGTATAGTTGAATGCTTTTAAGTACCTCTCAGACTCTCGCCTTTGATTTGGGTGCGGCGTCTGTGTTTTAGTCCTCGTTTAATTTCCATGGTTTTATTTCTATTCATAATACCCTTATAGAAATACTCTCTTTCACCAAAATCATAGTAAGTATATTATAATTACAGTCGTCGCTAACGTCGTGTGTATTTTATTCTTGCTGGCTTTGATCGCAATTGCGCTGATATAGCCGGGGATAAATAGCGATCATTTATCAAAATCTATTAATTTATCAAAATCCCAGTTAGTCATTGACCCGGCAGGAGGACTCTCTAGCAGCTACACAACTGAAATCAAACTCATCATGATAGCGGTAGAAGACATCGAGCAGTTGGACCTGATTTGCGTAAATCGGATACACCTCGGTTCAGACTTCCAGTCTACCTGACCCTAATGGAAAATGACCCTCTTCTCTAAGAGTGCAGGACAGGCGACAATATATGGAAAGCCTTACAAAAACATCCACGTACATGTCATCCATCTTGTGTTGGCTCCCGGTTACAGCGACCTGAAGGGAAACAAGAAAGTCGATGCCATCGCCAATGAGGCCACCGATTTGAATCAGGTCACAGAGGAAATTCCCCTATGCAAGCTGTCAAAAGATCAAAGGTAATCTACTGTAATTCAATCACTCCGCTGGGATTTTTAGATGCCTGTCGAAGGGCAAGCAAATGGTCATCAGCCAACTACATTTTAGACAATACCCTCTTCCCCTGGAAGAATATCTTTTCCGAATAGACACCATACAAAGGCCGATCTGCTCGACGTGGGGGACACAAGAGATGATCAGTAATGTGCATCCAGCGACTGCCTCCTATTAGAAATCTTTGGATCTGGGGCAACGCTCCGCTCAATCCTCCAGTCGACTCCACGGGTGGTACAATATATGAGGAGGAACGTGCACCCTGAGAAGCCCTAACCTACAGTATATCTACTCAGTTGAGCGAGATTAGGATGTGGTGAAACGGCAGAAGAAGAAGGAGAAGAAGAAACGACTTGTAAGAAATGACGCCAAACAAACGACAGGTGACAAACGTTAGTTCTATACCCCGGAAACATAAACAGGACTCTTGATTTGTCATACAATACTAATATAATGAATGATGTATCAGGGTCACATAGAGGAGATCGGGGTAAAACGCAACGTCGGAGCAAAAAGGAACACATCAATATATAAGTTGTTTTATCATAACATTTTTGTTTTACTACAATAATAAATGCAAGTACGAAAACAGCGTTTATTTCAAATTATTTCTATCGTGCAAGCAATTTTTATCGAACTATGTGTTTTACTCTTTTGGGGTAATTATCATTTTTCATATATTGTTATCGATTGATAACATAGCACACGATAATTGGTTCAAATATAGGTCAAGATCAACATCAACTCAAGGTCCTTATAGCAACCACAAAGCAGGGGGTCTGGACACCCCCCCCCCCGCTGCTCGCGTCGACCGACGATTTTTAATAGATGTTTTCGATCACACGCCTTTGTGCTATGGCATAAAATACACCTTAATAATGGAATGCAGGCAAAAATGAATCTGCTTTGTTTCTATGGGTCAGTCCCCGCGGAGATTATTAGATAATATTATAGCAAATTGTACATATATTGTATCAAAATTAATAACTTTATGCATAACTTTTTTCAAAATCGGCAAGTAGAGTAGACTACGTCCTGTCGATATACACTCGACCCCTCTGCTCAAATTACTAGATCAACCCCTGACAAATGTATGTGTGTTGCTAGTGTAAGAGGGTGGCAAATTTAGTATTTTCTATGTTTTACAGTTATGTTTCGTTTTGACCAAATATCGGCGAAAAAAATAACAACATTTGTATTTGGTAAATTTCTTTTTGCAAATTGTATGATAATCTCCAAAACAGGAACCATTTTTCAGTAAAATTCTTCTGTCTCTTTATTTTGACCCTATCAATACCGAGCTATTTAACGCAGCCAGGTACCGAGGGGGGGGGCGATTCAGGCCCCCCTATTGAGATCTACTTTAGGAGTGTGCTATAGTTATGAAAATTGGCACCTAATTAAATCAAAATGATCTACAGATAATTGTGCAGTGAAAAAACATTTTTATAAAAAAGTTACAGCTAATTTATTTTTTAAAGTACATCGAAAAATGTGAAAAAGATTATTTTTCAATTTTTCAATTTTAATCGAAATAATTAACTATATAATAAAGTATAATAAGTATTAAATATTATAGTGGGTGTTGGTGGTTCATTGTGTATTAGCAATGAAATAGAATTCAGTAATATCCACCCCCAAGGAAATTTTTTGTTGTTTTTACTTATAAATAAATTAACTAAAAAATATGGGGGTCACCTACTTTAGAGGCCTATAGCAGACCCCCTGTGGGTGTAACAACGACGAAAGTATTATTAAAAGTTGTTAAACATAAAGTTAGGAAAAGTCATGAAAGCTGGAGATCACGCGATTTTTCAAATAACAATGGCAGCAAAAATAAAACGGGGGGCTGAATCGCCCCCCCCCCCTTCCGGTATGGATAGGGTTAAAAGTTTAATTGGAGGTAGAGTGGATTGTAGGTATCTGTGAGTCTAATTGTTACATATTTAACATCATCATTCAGAGTCGGACTTTTCCCTCGTCGTGGAAGATAACAGCTATATACCCCATCCCGCCAAAGAAGTCCAACCCAAGTATCAATGCCATTAGACCTATTTCACTATTAGCAATATTGTCAAAACAAAATGGACGAACTCTTCGGCGAAAACCAATACGATTTCACATCATAGTCCAGTACTACAACAGCGCTCATATGCATTCACGATCTGGTCACTTCGATTCTGGAAAAAAAGCAATATTCGGAATGACCAATGCTCGTCTTCGATAAACAGTAAGTAAAGCTTTCGGCAAACTTCCACAAAACACCTTTTTATCAACTCGTTATTATCTACAGTTTCTCCTCGTGGATTTATCAAACTCCTAAGAAGCTATCACATTAAAGACTCTGAATATGTCAAAATTAAAGAACACGTCAGCGAACCCATTGAAGTCTCATCTGGAGTCCCACAGGAGCAGTACTACCCCTTTTACTCTTTTGTATCTACACTCGTAATGCCCCCCTACCGGACATATTAGGAACCTTCATCAAATACGCTGATGATTTTACAGCGGTTATGCTAATCATATCAAACCACATAGAAGAGGTTAGAATGACAATAAACGCAACCAGGATGTCGATATATATTTGTAGACCAATGCAAAGTACTCAAACTCCAGCTATATCGAGAGAAAACTCAAATTTTGCTGATTACCCTAAAAAATGTCCTGCTATCCTGCGAGAGGAGTATCCCAATTCTGAAATAAACATTTTGGGTGCAACTTTCAACAATTGTCTCAGTTGGTCAAGTCACATGGATAAAATCACTACTCAAAAGCTGATCAAAGACGATATATACCATCTACAAACGCTACCATTGGCAATAATTCAAATTTTGGAATTCATTAGATATAATACAACGCTAATCTATATAGAAAACAACTTAGAACAGAGTACAGTATATTATATCAGTCACTGCAGGATTCAAATTCCTATGGCTTCTCCTATAGGCCAACCCTGACTTTACGGCCCAAGCCCAAACCAGTAACCCGACCAAAACCAAAATTTGACGCGATATTTTCCCCTCATCACCGGAGTTTTGTGCCAAATTTCACATTCATACGCGCTGCCGTTTTTGAGTTATTCACGTCTTCAGGCGTGACGGATGGACGTTACGAAATTAATAATACTACAGTAGAGACACCGTAGTACGCACTACGTGCTATGATCATCAATCAAGGTGGACCCAGAACACAATGAAGCCGAACGTGCTGCAATTGCCAGAGGTCATCTCGAGGGTCGTCGAAGAATGGATCATGCCGGTCGCGATGGCCGCTCAGCTGATTCTCTGCTGTCTGGCCGGTAGAAGGTGGTGCCGTGTGAAATTGGGCTGCGTGAAACACCGTGTCTTCAGTGTGGTGCCCTGCTGTGGCGCACAGAGCGTCCCTCACTCTGCTGCTTCTTGTCTGATATATCCTTTCCTTATGTGTTTCCCTGTGTTGTGTTGTTGTTGTTGTTGTTGTTTTTCAAGACACCTCACTTGGGCATACAAAGTGTCTCAGAAGAGATGCTAAACCATTGAATATCACCCAGATGAGGCTGTGTGATTAACATATGTAACAGAGGTAGCAGCTATATCCCTCTTTCGAACCATTTGGGCCGAACTCTTCTGAGGAACTTGACCAGCTGGACCTTGTCAACCATGTCACTCATATCTAGGTTTATCTTCCTTCTTTCACCTTCCCATCTCACACACTCCCAAATATGATATTTCCCTTCTTTCTCTCTACAATCCTCGCATTTTCCCTCTTCGGTCTTTCCAATCCTTTTGAGGTGGTAGTTAGTCTGTGTGCAGTGAACCGCTCTCATCTGTGCTATTACCACTCGTTCTCTCCTACTCGCATTCTCATCTCTCTTGAATCTATTCCTACATACCCTTTCATACCTTTCATCTTTATCCACTTCCCTTCTCATTTCATTTTTATTCTGCTCTTTGTGATTTCAAAACTAATCTCAACCTCATCTTGCCCTCTCTTCTATCATTTTTCCTTTTTCCTTATTTTTTATTCCTCCGTTCCTCCTCTCTTCATTTCCGGAATACTGAATTGAATTCCATTGTTCTCCTTACATCCCACGGTTTTCTTCTTACTATGCTAAATTCCTCTTTTTTCGTGGTTCCCATGATCTTATTTCCCTCCTTCCTTGAACCTTCTCTCCATCCCTTCCTACTCTTGTGTTGTTGTCGTCGTCATGCGATCGGGGAATGGGACTACACTTATACATCGGGATACCGCTTCTTGTACTCCTCACGGAAGCCGGATGCCTGTTCTGGATATGTCACCCGCACGCTTTCGCATTGTCACCAGCCGTCTCGGATTAGAAACGGCCAGCCAGACGCAGATACTTCAGCAGTCAGTCAGATCTATAGTCTGAGAAAGAGGGGAAAGCAATCCCAAAAGCCTCCTCTTGAGCTAGAGTCCAACTAGGACAGATCAGAAGGAAGTAAGAGACGTCTTCAGCCGCTTCTTGGCACTCATTGCCCTGTAGACTTTCAGGAACAAACTGTGTCCAGTGTGGGTGCGATGTAATTCCGCTCTTTCCCGCGTGGATAGCTTGCGTTCCGTTTCTTTGTTTCTTGTCCAGGGGTCGGGATGGCGCTCTTTGACTTCATGCTACTCGCTACCATCGATGTACAGTACATGACAAACAACAAAATATGGAATTGAGTCTTATTTTGTAGTTTATTCAGTTAGCATTGCTATAATCGCTTATTCTGCAGAATTCAAAATTCTCCGGTGATTGGGGAAAAATAACGTGTCAAATTTTGGTTTTCGTCGGGTTACCGGTTTGGGATTGGGCCGTAAAGTCATGGTTGGCCTATAGGAGAAACCGTAGGAATGATAATTCTGCAGTACGCGATTATAGCTGATGAAATTTAAATTAATCGACATATTATCAGAAGTCCGGAAATTCAATTACATTGTTAGCGCTTTCATCGTCGTCCAATTGATTTTTACACCCTAGTAAAATTTGAAATAATTTATTAGGAAATTTTTGCTTGATAATAGCAAAATCACAAAGATTCGCCATGATGCTGTAGAATTTCTTCCAATTGCTGCGTAGTAAGCATTGAGAATGAAAAGTCCAACACTGAATATGGCG
>JAUYWV010105042.1:0-13076 GCA_032274565.1 Nematoplana nigrocapitula | reverse complement strand
TTCAATTTCAGCTTCAAGAATTGCAGGACCTCTAGAATCGTCGTCTATTTCCTCTTCCCTTTCTAATTCTAATTGGTGCGTCTTACTGTAGGTTTCTGTTGTTTATTGTAGAGATCTTCAATGTAACACTTCCATTGTTTCCGTATATTTGCGCCGTCCGTAATTAGGTTTCCATCCTTATCGTTGATTGATATCCCTCTATCTTGGTTGCCTCGGTTTGTCGTAGCTTCTCCAATTTTGCAATGCATTATGTCAGTTTGAGCATAAATATTCTAATTAAAAGATTTGAAAATCGTCTAAGCTCTTTTTGCTAAAATGCCAGATGCATTTCCAATAAAAGAAACACCAATACAGATACAAGTTTCAAACTTATTGAAAGAAGAATTTTAAGATTTTTTGTATTGAGAAAATAGTGCAAAGTTAAAATTTATGATGGTTATTCTTCTCACGAATCCAAAAGGACATTGGAAATTTCATTGTGGAAGTTGAACTATGTAAAACAAATAGCATAAGCTTTGTGGCATAAAGTATGAGACCGTTCACGAAGGATAGACCGACTTTGAAAGGAGTTGAGTAAAACATTTTTACCTATAAACACATTGATGTCACAATCTGTGTTCTGTGGAGTTTATAACGGACATTAAAGTGTATAATCCGCTATAGTATTCAGTATTGCTTTTTCGCCGGAGTTAATAGTTAGGTGTAACGTTTCGCCTGATTCAGTATTGCTGTTTACACATACGTGCTATAATAAGACACCTGGAGACGTGGCCTATAATTTAGTTTTACCCTATGGTGTACCATGCACGCAGGGATTTCCATTCAGTAGATTCTTCTTACGTGTACGTCTGTACAGTACCTTCATTGTTATGAAAATAAGTTGGACGTGATCATACATATCTAGTATATTTTGTGTACGTGATTGAGCTGACGTGTTCAATCCTCTACTCTATGTGAATAATGGTATCTAGTAGTGCCGCCAGGCATACGCAATATACACGCATCTGCGTAGGTATTTTTAAACAGAGCCCCCCTCGATCATAAAGTTGAACTGGATAGAACGAAGCCTGAATTCTCACGCATGGCGCCCCCCTCGATCATAAAGTTGAACTGGATAAAACGAGGCCTGAATTCACTCATGGCGCCTTACTCGATAATAAAGTTGTACTGGATAAAACGAAGCCTGATTTCACTCATGGCGCCCTCCTCGATAATAAAGTTGTCCTGGATAAAACGAAGCCTGATTTCACTCATGGCGCCTTACTCGATAATAAAGTTGTGCACCCGTCATACACGTGAGCCATTGACTATTGCAGCTCTAGTTATATTATAGTATGATTTTAATGTATTTTCTATCTCTCTGGTGCCAGCCCATTGCGGAATAGACAGGGCAGACCTTTTAGCGGAAGAGGAAGGAGGAAAAATAACAGAACGCCCATAGCCTTGTCTAAGGAATATTCACTGGGCAACAGTGGCGCAGCCAGGATATACTGTAAATTGGTGGAGGCACGAGCGAGCAACATCAGGGGTTTGGAGGCTACTTATAATGATCCAAGGGACTCCAAGGGACTCTTTACAGTCATTTGACAATTAACGCTCAGCAACAAGAAAACAAAAACGAAGCTTGTAATGTGGTAACGCAAACAACGATCTGGTAACCTACTGATAAAAGCAAAATAATAATTTATCTCCGAGACAGCGGTGCTAAAATATCTTGGCTTCGAGCGAGCGATGAGCCAGACCCGTAGCCAAGAGGGATCGGGGGATCGACCGATCCCCCCTTTGTCTTTGCTGTGCCCTTTTTCTACTTGGAAATGCCCCTTTGTACATACAATTTTTTTCACAATTATTGGTTTAAAATATGCTCTTTTCATTAAGCGATCCCCTACTCAAGACTGCTTTCTACGGGCATGGCAGCTAAATTGATTTTAGCTCCGCTCGTCTAAGATTTAAGTGCATTTTAGACCGCCTCTAATAGTGAACTAGGAGTTCCATTTAAACATCACTACTAAACATAGTCGTACCCGACAATTCCAAGAATTGAAATGTCATGTTGAAAATTGGAAAGTCCGAGGTCGCGATGTGAATCGTAACTTAATAGGTTGTTTTGACCTATTTTAAAAGCTTTATTTTGGAAATTACATTCCAAGAATTGTTGGCTTTTTAAGGTGAGAGTTTGACGTATTGTGAATCGTGGTTCGCTAATAAGCTATTGTGATGTACATTAAACGCTTGAACTGTTTGACTTTTCTGGCATTTCACATTTCTTCGAAAAATGGCGAGCAGTGCATTACTCGATGAAGATTTGCTTAACGATGACGAGTAGTTTCTAGAAGATCTTCAGCGATGTTATTTAGTGATAGATTGAAGTCAAAAAGAAGATTCAGCGCGGAAGAAGTTTTCTGCCCGAATTGATGAGCGAATCCGGTCAACAACACTCAAGCTGTTACGAACTATGGATGGATTGGAGAAATCAACGAAACCGTCTATCAGTTTTCTGCCCGAATTGATGAGCGAATCCGGTCAACAACACTCAAGCTGTTACGAACTATGGACGGATTGGAGAAATCAACGAAACCGTCTATCAGTTTTCGAGGCGAAGGTTTCCAGAAGAGCTAAATGAAGTAGTTTTAATATTTTTCTAGAAGTAAGACGCAGAGATGGAGAACCTTATCGGGCCGACTCCCTCTGCAAGGGCATGTTGTGCTGCCTCGGTATGCATTTTGGTGTCAATATGAAGAAGTGTCCTCCGGACATAAAATATTGATTTTAGCTCCGGAGACATGTCAGTTTAACTCCCATGTTCACTATTAGTGGCGGTCATAAAACTAAATTTGTAGTGTTCCAAATAGTACTTACAACATATTGATCCCTAAACGTACTTGTAAATAATAATTTTTTTGGGAAAACCCGTTGTATTTTTAGAAGATAAGTATTGGAAGAATTTGAGCTGTCTCTGTTGGCTGTTGATTGTAGCGGTATTGGTGGGTATCGACAGCATTTATAGGGATTTGTTGGCGAGCACATACTATGTAGATACACAATTCACTGATTTCACTGTAATCATGTTGAAAGTAATTAAAATCTTAATGTATGCAATATTATATTGTCCTTCTCCATGCTAGTAAAATATGTATTTTCATTAACTTAACGTGATAATTTCAGATTGAAACTATTTATATAATTTTTCAATATTTTTACAGAGGCGAACATTTACGGTAGTGTTGGTATTGTACTTTGTTGATGTGTTATTACAGTAGAGATGCTTACCCCTTTCTAATTTGTTCTGTGTGCCAGAGTATTATGCTATTCTAATAATAACAATATACTTTTTCCATTTTTAAAAAAAATATAACTATTCTGAACATTTACTGCTCTGTAGACGTGTTTTCCTATATATGCGCTCCTATTGTATTGCCGTTTTTTTTCTAATTTACTAATGCATTGTAGTAATCTCAAAGGGTCCATCCAAACTATTCTAAACGCCGATAGTTTCTGAAATAGTGTTGAATACGCGTACCTACGTAGTTGTGCAGTGGTTTAAGATATCTGGATGTTGTTACTCGATCATTATACAATATGTGAATATAGTTTGTCTGGGTGCAGTATTATTATTTTTTGTTTTTAAAAATAAGGATAGAGTATTGAAAAACTTGCTATCGCCTAGTGTAGTCTTCATGTAACGCGGTAACTTGTAGCTGTAACACTACAGCGGTAAATCTAAAAGATTGAATTTTTAATAAAAACGCTGTAACTATAACGAGTAGCTGATAATCTGGACTGATAAATTTGACGTAAAATTATACCGCTGTATAAATAGCAGGGCAGATTCAGCTGGTAGCCAATGAGAAGGCGCAAAGTCTTTAGGCTATAGCATCGGACTCTTGCACATATATTAATAATTCTCTATTGTTGAGGCACAATATACCTGTATTGCCGCGCCCTATAGTACCTCCTATTGGCCGCCCCCATAAAAATCTCCTTGCGCGAATACTGCCCTCATCCTATCAAATCTATCTAGCACCCTCAAGGACACCTACAATATTGACCCTATTGACTACGCTTGATTTAACAGCACAATGGCCAGATGAACTCTTGCTCCCCTTACAGCTATATCTGTTACCGGCGCAGCATTATCAGTCGTTTAGAAAATCGACTATTTTTACAGCGATAAATGACAGCCGGTAACTGGGAATGAAACCACCAGCGGTGTCGCCAGATGTCTGAGGTAGGGGCATGGAAGTGGTTTTCCTGGTGTAGGGCAGCATAGGCCATGAGCAATTACGTGATCACCTTTTAGTGAATGTCTGAAATCAAAATGTTACCAATTTCCTATGTTGTTGTGCAAACCATAAATACCGGTTGGCAAATAGTATGTGCTACATAATTCACAACTAAAAGTTGATGTTAGAAATAATAATAGCACAGCAATGTGGAATGCAATGTAGAATAAACTCGAGCAATCAGTCATACTACAGCAGCGAAGATGGATCAAGAGGGAGTCTTGTGCAGCTATGGTGGAATGAAAAGGAGAGTAGGAGCCTGGGAAGAGAAAAATGAATTAAAAAAAACACGAGAGGATGAGGAGAGTGTATGGAAAAGGAAGGAGTGAAAGTTGGTGGAAGGAGGAAAACGAGCTGGACAGGGAGGAAAGTGAAAGTAAAGTAAAGTAGTTTGTTTTATTCACAGAACATTGGACAGGGAGGAAAGTGAAAGTAAAGTAAAGTAGTTTGTTTTATTCACAGAACATTGAACATTTAACAGTGAAAATAAAATATAGTGTACAGCACTGTGAAAAGGTAAATCGGAGCCTCTTGCGAGATCTTGCCGATCACCCGCATTAATTAACTAACTTTATATAAATTACAACACAATAATTACAATAATAATAACAATAACAATACAAAATTAAAGCACGATTAAGCAATGCTATTACATAAGCATAACGGATTACAAATGACAAGTACAATGTTGATCAACACTCAAATTTGAACAGGAGATTTAAGTACCAAGTACCAAGCAGACATAAGTAGAAAAAATTCAGAGAAAAGAAAATCAACTAATGGCGGCTCCCTGTCACGAGCTGCTAACAGAATGAGAGCGCATCAAAACGAAGAAAAAGCTCAACACGGCTTCCCTTAAAGCAACTGCGCGACAACATCCCGCAAACGCGACTGCGAAAAATCCTCGCACAGCGCACTGCCCATGAACAATTAAGACGCTGCACAAGTGTCAAGTCCACGCCAATGAAACTACATACGTAGTTAATGACGTGATTTTAAACCGCGGCGCCCGAGCCTACGAACAAGAGACATGCAGAATGCAGATGCTGTAGAGGCAGTAGAAAGGTATCTTGTAAGGATTTCAATGCCGAAGAACTGTTGACAGCAGTGATGATGAAAAATGCCAAGGCGGCAAGAGCAGATGGGATACATGCACAGGAAGAACGTATTGCCACCAGTTAATAATGACATGAACAGAATACAGTCACAGTAAATCACTCTTATTGGTATTAAAACTTCCCTGCTCACGTGTAGCATTATTCACTATATATTAAACATTCAGCACTTCAGATTACAAAAATATAGAGAATATACTACACTTTTGTTGTAATATAATATTTAACAGTTCATAATGGTAAACAATGACATTATAGAATAAACATGACTTTATGTTTATGCATTGAAAAATTGTTCATATAGTAACAAGAATAAGTAGAATTCAGTTTTAATGAACATGAAGTATCTAATGGCCAAATACTTTTTATAGAAGGAATCATTAATCATTGCTTTAAAGACATATGCATTTTAAGACTAAATCGAAAAACTAAAATTTACCCGTTCAGATTAATCTAGCTTCATCGAAACTCAGTGAAAGTAGCAAAGATACCGGAATAATGATACTAGTTGTTTATTCTTAAGATATGAAATAAGTACATTATCGATTATAAAATCATAATGGATAATAAAACAATGAAATTCATAAAATACAATTTTGGGGAAATCGAAAGGATGCACTTGTTGACAGGCACAAAACACCCATTCACTTACGTGCATTTTCCGAATCCACTTTCGTTTGATTTTCATGAACAGGTTTTTCTATCGTTTCTGCCTTCTCCTTAACTCGATTTTGAAATGATTCGAATACATTTGTTGAAGATGTATTTCCTGAGAGAGAGAATATCCCAAGTCGACGATTAGAACTTCCCACAGAACCGGTAATCTCTTCTATCAAAGCTTTGAAGTCTAATGTGACACCGCCATTTAAAATAGAAGCATTGTCCTTAACTCGATTTTGAAATGATTCGAATACATTTGTTGAATAAGATGTTTTTCCTGAGCGAGAGAATATCCCAAGTCGATTAGAACTTCCTACAGAACCAATCAAAGCTTTGAAGTCTAATGTGACACCGCCATTTAGAAAAGAAGCCATTTTGTTATGATTCGCCACAAGACAGAAGCCAGATCTAGTAATTTTATATCCATTTAGAGTCAAGTGAACAATTTTCATTAGCAACAGTTCGATTGCCAATACACTGGAAACCCTTCACTGATGCTATCTATTGCGCTTTTAATGACGTAGACAGAGCTATTTAGCGATCCAGTGTGATAACTTATGAATAGTGACCAGATTGATCGTTCACATATTATGCCACAGCAAAAGGTCGTGATAGTTTAAACTGCACGCCAGTTGATAGCTGACATATGAAACAATACTGTATAAGGAGATTGATTGACCAACTGATAGTTTATATAACTGATTTACTGTAGAGTTAGTTTGTTTCAAAGAGGTGTTTGAATACATCAACTAGAGAAGACACACGCGCCACAATATTTAATTTCGGTTTGGGGGTGTTTGTTTGGTAGGTAAAAATCGCAGAAGGGCTATTGTTTATATTCGATTATTTTTGCAAAATGGCAACTAGTATGTAGCTGCTATAAACTGCCGCTCGATAGATCACTTCATATAGCCCATCATGGGGCCGGGCCGTAGGCTCTATCTAAACAGGAGGCCGATTCGTCCCCCCTCCCGGTTTCTGAGTGCGTCAAATAGCCCGAGTAGGATAGGGTTAAATACGCCAAATGTGTCAGAAAAACAGATGAAACCATTTATTTCTGTATTCAGTTCTTTTCTTAAATCTGAACAGAATCTTTCAACATTGAATTGCATAATACAATCTAATTAAAAGGCATGCACGAAAAAAAATTGACATCGCGGCTCATTGAACTATATAATTTGTCAGCTTTGAGTTAATGAGGTTATAGAAGAGTGATTTATTCCACAACTCTGAGACAGAGGCGGCGCCCTTTGTCCAAGAATCGGTCAAGTAAGTTGACATACGGCCTTCTTATTTAATTTTGACATGGGAACAATAATAGCCGGAGATTCAATAAATAAGATTAGTCAGAATGTCACAGTAAGTGAAAATTCCTTATAGAGAGAATGTTTAATTCCATTACTGCAGTAAAGGATTTTTCACTTTAATTTGTATCGTGAGGTTTCACTTGATTTATAAACGTATAGTATATTTACATATGAAATACGGGCATGGACAGCCTCTTGTTTTTGATATTTTATATCCATTACGTGATAATCCATAATCATTACGTTATACAGGTGTAAAATGATATAAGACTAGTATCTAGCGCATTCAGAAGTGGTTTGCTTTGGAAATTATGAATAAGAAAATCATGGAGTAGTACTATACAGTTCATCTACATATATACATCATATATAAACTTATAAGTGTATAAACGTCGGCCTGCGTGAACGCAATCTACTCCCAAACGTCAAAATTGTAAAATGTCTTCGTGGGAGTCAAATCTATATATAGGATGGTCAAGATCCCTTCATTTGTTAACACATTTGAGAGCCTCAGTCGAGTCTGAGAATATGAATTCTGCAGTAGGCGATTGCTGCAATGCTAAATTATTATACAGGGTGAGTCAGAAGTACCCGGTCGAAATTTGTAAAAAACACCGATACTACATTTCAAACAGCGAAATGCAATATGTATGGTATATTGATGTATGAACAAGCAAATGTAATAGAAAGTATCCTTTACTCAATTTTAAAATGTTCTCCACTTTTGCTCAAACTCTGACCAATTCTTTGAGGAAGTAAATCACAATTCTTAAACGATTGTTAGAATGCAGCTCTAATAGACTATTTTAAATGTTGTACAGTGTGAATATTCTGCACAAATACCATCTACGTGCTTTACAATTCCCCAAAACTGCGAATGTTGTTTAGAAGGAAAGTTTTATTGAATTTTGCTTTGAAATTTCCTCGATTGCTATTTGATTTCTTTCAGTGGTGATTTAAGGAGTTGGATCGGAGGTCTAGGTGTGTCTACAGAACCTATAGTTGCAAATTGCTTCACTAGCTCGTCTAAACTGTATGCCATTTTATGATTTCTCCTCCAAAATGACTTTTAAAGTTGTTGCAGACAGAGCTGATAATATTGTTTAAATAACAACTCTGATTGCAAAAATATTCGATGTTAACAGCAGATGTTTGAAATTCAAATTAGGTTTATTTTTATTTATATTTCAATTATACGGAATGCTCCCAATTAACCATTATAGATATTTGAATTTGAATGAACCAAATGTATATAAATTTATATTCTGGATTAGATCATCTGCTTCAATATTTCGACGGTTGTTTCAGGCTCACCCTGAATGCAAATAGTTTTCAATTATTTATTACACATAGTTTAAACAATAAAATGTTTTTTTAGACCTTGTTGAGCCTTAAGCTTTTGATTTGGTCAGTAAAAATTAAATTAACGATTCATTCAGATGTGCCGCTGAAAATTCAAACATAAATATAAATAAATTAATAGTGTTGAGATAAATAACACTTGTAAGCTGCCGCCCTCCTCTTCTTCAATATGTTAATATACTGTATATACATAATGAGGCTTTATAAAGAAGATTGTTATAAGCAAATATTAAATTGCATCTATTTTTGTTTTTATGTGTTCAGTTATTATTAGTAGGTATGTATGACAAGAATTTATGCATTTGAGAGTTGCTTTTTCAATTTTTTGTTGATTTTTCGAGTGTGTTAAGCTTTTATTCTGATGGGCTATGATGTGATAAATCAACGCTACGCAGTAAAACTATGCCCTCATTCAAGATGACTAAGCCCCGTATTAATTTTAGGTTGTCTTTCGTATTTGCCTGGGTTTAGAGTGAAATTTACTGATCTTTCTGTATCATTATATCCTGATATCCATATAAACATACCTGCTAACACCCAAATATACCTCTTGGCACATGACCTAGCGATAACAGCCTAACATCACAAAGTTAAGCTTTTATTCTGTCTTTGTAGGTTGTTTGCGTTATTGACCAGCTTAAATCTGCCTTCAGGGAGTCTTTGGTCAATCATTTGTAATTATTTTCACAATAAATTTAATCAATAGTCAAGCAATCTTAGAAGATAAGATGTTCTTATACCGTTACGTTACAAGATGGGGTAGTCGCGTCGTCGTCGTGCACTGCACCCATCTATGAAGATGCCTTTCACACGAGCTCACCATCCAGCAAGATGGGCTATGATGTGATAAATCAACGCTGCGCAGTAAAACTATGCCCTTATTCAAGATGACTAAGCCCCGTAATAATTTTAGGTTGTCTTTCGTAATTGCCTGGGTTTAGAGTGAAATTTCCTGATCTTTCTGTATCATTAACGTTGAGTCGAACTGCGGATGTTCGGTTTCAAGTAAGAAATTCTGTTAACACTGATTTGATTTTATCATACATAGTACCTATATATGCAGAAATCTGTACTGTTTAGCTTCGCATCAACCTGGTATGCGGATTTAATTACACTTCTGCAGCTAGCTGTTGGGAGGATAAGCATATGAACTACCTACTGTACTACATAAGCGCTTTTGGGTTTCGTATTACTTGATGAAGTCTTTTCATCTACTCATGTTAATATTCTCCATGATGATTTAACGATGTCTAAGATATATCGTAGAAAAGTGTTATCTATTATTTATATGCTTCTGACATGTAAATTATGCTTATCTGTCGATAGATGAAGGCAGTGACGCACATACTGCATATACTGTATGTATTTTTTCCATATAGACCGCAGTGCAACACGGTCGAGGTGCATATTTTGTACTGTTGAGGTACAAGAAATCCGTGCAAGCTTCCAAATACCATCGCCTCGCCGTCACCCCAGCATAGCTATATACGTTCGTCGGTACAGCTTGAATATGTTGAGGGAGAGCTTAATTAGTTGCTGTCTGTTCGTATTTCCCGAACGCCGTCACAGCGAATTTAATTGTCGGAAGCAAATGTTGGCTCACACATTTCGCATAAATTCAGTAAACATAGAGAAAATGGGAACTTTTGGTAATCAACATCTCTGAAATAAATGAAAATGCCTTAGAGCATTGTAGAAATATAACGTGGGCTTTAATATATACAGTAAAAGCAAATAAAGTCTCCTTTATTCATCGGGCGGCTAACGATAGTAATAAAAGTAGGACAGAAAGAAAGAATCCAGAAGATAGAAGTTATAAACTGGTTTAGTGAACTGAGGGCGGGGTCCGTAGGTTTATTGGACTGGTAAAAGTCACGATCCATATATATATGTTATCATTTTCTTTAACAAAAGTTTTTTTATATTGTATCGACGGAGGCGGGATCCTCGCCCCAAACGCACGCAGTCGCAGAGCAAGACATAAGTGCTCCGACCAGGACGTCTGCTCATCCTCTCCACAATGGGGAAAAACTGTCCCAAAGAGCGAATGGTATCCAACGCGTCCTCCAAACGGACACAGTCGTGTACGTAGAGGCACTGGAAGTTACACGACTGTCCCAAATAGAAACTGATCAAGTGAAGTGAGGTATTTATACGAACCCACACAATCCCAATCTCAAAGATGTATAAAATACTCCATGGCAATACTGTTTTCACAACATCGCTAAGGACGGCTAAAAAGCACCTGCAAAACATCATTTTATATTGGCTATTTGGTTATCAGGGATACATTGTTGCTATCCTTGAATAGCCAAAGGCTTATACATGCAGTGTATGTACTCAGCTGAATTACTCTTGCTAGAGAAGAGCGTCTGTCTGCCTTATGTGTGAGCGCCCCTTGCAGGTAACTCCGATCGATAGACCATATTCTCGCCATATATGACCACATATGCGGTTTATTGAAACCACCTGTATGACTCAAAGTGTGCGTGCCTCGCGGCTCATACGAGTGATAGGCAAAACAGACGAGTGGTGACTGCATGAGCGAGTGACCCTGTGCAATTTCAGCAAAACAATATTGTGTTGCCTGTTTTGTGCCCCAAAATGCTTTTCCTTGCTATTGTTTCAAAACACTGATTGAAAAAATCTTTACACGTCAGTCAACTAGTTGCGGTGATTACACGGTATGCTGAATATTAAGTAAGACATTATAGCGTGCAAGAGCCCAACCTATTGTTGATAACCTAAATACCCTGAATATTATTACGAATTAGATGAATATGAATGAGTGTATTCCCGAGTTCGATATCGCGGATAAGTCGTTTTGTACTTAACTTCGTCGTTAAGTTCATATGACATACAACAATTTTATTTTGAAGTTTTAGCACTTGCCATAACAATGTCTGGCAATGGATAGAACTTATAAATAAATAAATACATAATTCAATTTATGTGTATTCCAGGACATAGGGATATGGATGTAATGAAGAAGCTGCTGCAACAACCACACATGGTTCGTCTATGTCACAATATAACATTCAAGATTAATGGTACATGCAGCTAGCAGAAATATGGCATTAAACAAGGTCGAGAACGTTGGATGAATGATTACATAGCAGCGGCAGAACACTCGGTGAAACAGGATACTGGAATGATACGGCATGGCACAGCAAAACCGGTCCACGAATTCTGGCAGGGCAGTAACTATTTTGGGAGAAAACTAGAGACGAATGTACACCATCCATTAAAAACAGGAAGCTTCACTTACACAGCAGAATATTTTCACAATTTCGCTAGATGAATCAACAAATTGTCCGCTTGTGGAGTAATTCAAAACGTCCGTCACCTCTCTTCTGGAATGCAGCGATTAACACACAGATAAACGAAAACAAAAATTGAATTTTGGGGTCCTTGTCCTAATCCAACTAATGCTTTTAAGGATGGAAAAAGGCTAATTAACTGCCTGAAAGACGTGTCTGGTACACTATAGAAAAAGAACGGTGTATGTTAATGTTTCGTAAATAATTTTTCGCGTAGAAATTTTCGTATTTAAAATTTCGAATTTTAATATTTCGTACTTATTTTTTCGTAATTATCTTTTGTAAAGAATTTTACGTGGATAACTTTTCATAAATAATATTTTAGTTAAATCATTACGAATATCTTCCTTACGAAAAAAATATTTACGAAACAATAAATACGAATTTTCACTATACACGCAAAACAGAAGTTTCAACTATCAAAGTTGCAAAAATATCACATTATTCAAATACTTCATCATAAGAAGTATTTAAACGTGTCTGGAAAACTGAAGAAATCGTTGAGATTAGATCGATAAATCGGTCATTCGATCCATTTATGACTAAATGGATATTTTTAAAACCATATAGTCAAGACATGTTTGTCGCAGTTTGACCGATGAACTGAAAAGTCTAACGAAGAAGTTGCCGCTGGTTGACAGTAATTGTCTATGGCTTCCTTTTATAGATATAGCTTATCATTCCTTTGTTTGCCAGTTGAGCATTAGACAAACAAATTTCCTATTTCCATAATGCTCCTAATTGTGGTCAGCTTTGAGGAAGGAGTTGATTATATACTGAATGCATTGCCGCCTTACACTGCTAGCTATTTGATATCAATCTCTAAGAAAAATATGAATCAAATATTTCCATTAGAGCTGTGTTGTTGCCAACGCAATGTTGCTGATTATCCTATCTATAATTAGATAAATGTATGTATGTATGTATGTATGTCTAACCGGTATTTATCTCCCAACTCTCTTGACCGATTTGCATGCTTGATGACTCAAAAAATGCTACGCCTATGGGTAACATGGGGAAAATAGCCAC
>JAUYWV010105041.1:0-21713 GCA_032274565.1 Nematoplana nigrocapitula | reverse complement strand
GGCTTCGCCTTCGTGAGTAGAAACACGTTCTCGTGATGTAATGTTTACGCCACTCGCGTTGCATAATGTACTATTAACATTCACTTAATGAAACATCATTATTTGCAGTGTAGCACTTAATTAAATAAGTAACGAAAACTAAAGGCAAGTTAATTCTGATGCCGAATGTGTTAATGTATATTGAAATCGTCAAATATATTTTATGCTATTTCTGTAGCCAAACACCAAAGAAAAAGAGGAATCCATTGCCTGAAAACACAACTTGTTAATTATGGCATTCTTTTGCTGATCTATTTTTAAAAATAGCATGTTATACAAGCCATCCACCCGTAGACCGGTTTGGGGGTTTTTGTCCCTCATCAGTACTGGGTAGGATTCAAACAGTCACTTATCCCTGTGATAAGCAGTCAAACTACTTTACCACTATGCCAGAAGATTGCTTGTCGAACATGCTATTTTTATATCCTAAAATTATCTCTGTCTACTACTTTCAAAGTAGTATAAATATTGTACCTGTAGCATTTTTATAATTGTATCTTTAAATATCCGAAAATAAATGAAACATTTCATGACCTTCGAAAGGCAGTAGAACGCCGAAAAGGTTAAATAAATCCTGTGTTCAAAGCTCTTTCTTTCTCCATATTTCGCTCAATTTTTCTTTCTCAGTCTTTCTCTCTCATCTCTCTTGTACTTGATGTAGGAAAATACTAACAACAGACATATCGATACGATAAATGATAACAATGGACAGGTATGTTGCTCACATCTTTGCCATTACATCCAGGAGGTCCGAGTTTCCCCTTCGTACCACGAAGACCAGCAAACCCCTTTGGAGAGAATGGACATAGCACAATATTAGGAAACCATAAAATACCGATAAACAATAGAAATTTCTCATCTCACTTTGAAGCCATTCTCTCCCGGATAACCAGGCGTTCCCGAAGTTCCCTGAAGAATGAGAATGAAGCGATGTCAGTTTACATACTGTCATAAAGATGTCCTGAAATTTCATCGAAAAAATCAGTTAATATCAAATCAATGAAACCAAAGCCTACAGTTCAGAAAGCAAATAATGAATAGGGCGTCTGATCTTATAACTGCACATAATTAAAACCGATCAATATCGCTTTGCAGTAGTTTAGTTGAGGAAACATAAATAAACATACTACTAGAAGTCGATAGTAAAGTTAAAATATTAAACTATTTTTACATACCATCAACTGTTCAATATTGCAGTTCGATTGTTTTTTATCGCCTCCCTGAGAGTCTGTAAAGTTTCATTATTTTTTGTTCTTTAGATAGTCTAGTTTGTCATTTTCAGAAATCTATATTTTTAAATCCTTATTTTTCAATCTCTATTCATAATAACACTTCGCAAAGTGAAGCGTAAGAAGACTACCTAATCTAACATTTTGGGAAAATCCAGAAAGCCGTCAACTTGGCCAACGCATGCCCGGCAACGAAAGTACGCTATTGGCTTCGCTAAACAAAGTGTGAATCGCCTCACGTGTGACTGTGCTAATAACCTTGACCAATTTTGCTTATTGGCTGTGACAACTCCGACCTGAACTTTCAGGAGGTCATTTTAGATCAGGGAAGGCTGCCCTTCTTTCAATATTTCTGTAGCTAACAGTGTTGTATATTACTTTCGCTCTGCGTTTGCAAATTAGAACTGTCAATTTGTCGGCAACCAATCGTTTGTTTGTTTGTTTATACGCCACTGCTGAAACTACATACTTGATAATCCCTACGCTACGTATATACATAAGCAAAACTGGTCGCACTAAATTTCTAACGTTCCATATTGGCCTGTTTTTGTTTCCATTAGTATTTGTTAATAATGTTTCTATGGCACTTGCGCAATTTTTATTTCGAAAACAAATCATTGAGTAACTTAAAAAGATCGCGCACCCGTTCTCCTTGTGCGCCTTGGGCCCCTTGATTCCCGCGGTCCCCTCGCTCCCCCTTAGTTCCAATCGGGCCATTTTTGCCATTCCCTCCAGATGGACCCTGTGGACCAGGTCGTCCTCTTGAACCAGGATGGCCCTAAAATATACACAAGATAAACTTAAAAGCAGAATCTGATAAATACATTATTCCCAAAGAGGGCCATTTCGAAATATCATTGTACAATAAAAATTCCTCGTCCATTTACATAAAATATTATCTTCATAAAACAAGCAATTGCTTAATACAACAAGAAATTTTAATGCAACGACTGTGATACAATCATCAGTAGAAGGTTACCTCTAAAACAGAAAATCACAGTCTGTCAGTAACAAGTGTGTCCTCCCTTGGCGGCCTTGAAGTTGAGAGGCACCGCTTTCTCGTGGAGTTTGCAAACCTCTCAATGATGTATTGAGGAATGCCATTCCATTTTTTCTGGAGCCATTAGATTGCTCCCGAGCTCAGGCCACGCACGTTTTCAATAGGATTGTTTGTTGGTCGACTCCTTCCTGGTGTATACGACGGCATGGACCGGTCTGAACGACGGAGTCTGTCTTTGACATCCTGAAGCATTGCAGCGTGCCCAATATGGCGGAAAACTATTGACCAGAGGCTGGGGGGTAGCATTCACCATTTAGCCTTCCATACACGTTGTACAGGGTTGTTCTGTACCATGCCTGCTGATTCATCCCTACACCCTGATGGCGCCTCACCAGAAGGGTGCTTTCCTCATAGCAGGTTGGTGCATGATTCTTATGGGAATAGGACGTTGAGTTTAACTTTTTGTACAGACTGCAGTTTAAACTTTAGTAATCAATTCTCCAATTAATCCAAAACTGAGGTTAAATTTGCTGACCGAGTCTCCGAAACAAGTAAAGAGAGTTCAACAATTCTATCAATGGATTGCAATCAATGAGGGTGCTAAGTCTGCGCCGGGAGTTCGAATAGTCAGGATAGGATTATGAATGGAAATTCATAAGTGTATTTAAGGAATAACATAAGTTTGAATTGTCATATATATGCTTGTAGTGGGGCCGCACAGCTCAAATATTCAGAAGAATTGTGCATTTTGTGATAAAAGCACCAAATTTACCACACTTGTAGAAAGACATATTATGAAGCGATTTGGATATTTGGTCACCACAGATTTAGCCTCTGAGGGCCGTGGCAGCCATTTTACAAAATGGCGGCCAGGTGACATTAAAGTGGCTAGCAAAGGAATTAAAATGGCTATGGCTTCTACATTTGTAGAACGATTTCATCGTTTACGGGGTCTATGGATGCGCCTCACTGCGTACTACAAACGTATGGGATTAATTTTTTAAATTCGAAATTTTTAGGTGGGGGGGGGGGAAGTTGGGTATTTTTCAAATAACTGCGTTTATACTTTGGTGACAACTATCACTGTGCCTATATATGCGACTAATGAGGCTCTACAAAATAGCAGTTAACAAATGTCGCGTTTTTTAAGGGGGTTAGGGGTGTGTGAGGGGGGAAAATAGAAAAATCGCTTTAGGCCCTACTTCGTTTATGATTTTTTAAGACTGTCCGCTCCACCACGTAAAGGGTCACGCTAATGTTTGGCACCCACTTAACCCTAAACTATAGTCCAACCTATAGCTCTGCGGGTGACATAATTACATAACAAGCGTAAAATAAATGACAATGGAATGGCGTGTAAAAGAAAGACAAAAGAATTTACTCAAGAAATACAGAATTCAACATAATACGCTTCAATGAAACATGATGTTACAGTGCTATGATGAGACACTCGAAATTAAATGTAGAAATGCCTAGTTCTGGGAGCACTCCCCCTCACACAGGCACAGAACAGTACATTCAAGTGCAGCCTTTTTGCACTTGCAACGATTCACACAACCCTTCTTACATGGTCTATTGCGATTGATGATAAGATCTTCTTTGTCTTTTGTACTACCTGTACTACTAAGGTTTTGATCTAACTTCTGGTGGCTGGCGGCTGGCATGGAAAGCGACCCAAGATATGTTATCGCCTCCCTCATCATTTCCATCTACATGCATTGTGTTCAGGCCAACGTGTACCAGCCTATCCACTAGTTCCTTCTTGCGCGTGTGGGCGTGTAACATCATCCCCATATATATTGGAAGAGGCGTTTCTTGCGCAGGGCTGTGCCGTACAGTGATTGATGGTGAGGTGCTTTGCATACGTTTTTATTTTACTCTGTTGAACTTCAAAATTTGAGCAATGGTAACCGCTGCAGTGCCTGTGTCTGTCATCTGGTTTTTGATGCTGGGTCCCTCTAAAACCATGTTGACCAGGCAAAGCAGCATTTGGGGCACAGACTCTTTCTGGCATCCTTCAGGGAACCCAATGAAAGGCTTGTCTTCACCAGACATCTTTGCAGCACGTGCAAGATGGATAGCATAATTGTCGCTGTCCATTTCATAAGTTTTATTAATAGCGTCGTCAACATTTTCTCGAAATGCCAACAGGATGTCTCTTCCCTTGCGGTGTGATTGCATGTCAGGGAATTGGGCAAGGAGTCTCTGCTTGAGACGTGTGGAATGTACCCTTGTGTTGCACCTGACGCCTAGCTGTTCAATTCTTGCCTGGTATAGTTCAGTCAGTTCTGCAAACTGAACACTGTCGCCGAGGGCCTGCCGAGAATACAAATACCCTAATTTTTTCCCCAATCGCCCCACCTAAAAATTTTGAATTTCAAAAATTTAGTCCCATACGTTTGTAGTACGCAGTGAGGCGCATCCATAGACCCCGTAAACGATGAAATCGTTTCATAAATGTAGAAGCCATATCCATTTTAATTCCTCTGGTAGCCATTTTAATATCACCTGGCCGCCATTTTGTAAAGTGGCTTCCACAGCCCTCAGAGGCTAAATCTGTGGTGCCAAATATCCAAATCGCTTCATAATATGTCTTTCTGCAAGTGTGCCAAATTTGGTGCTTTTATCACAAAGTGCACAATTCTTCTGAATATTTGAGCTGTGCGGCCCTACTAAGTTAAAACAATTACGAGAACACATTAAGTAAATGAAAAGAGACACTGTCAGCAAGAGTTTAATTGAGTGAAGGTTTGTGATCTTTCATGGCAATCGCTTCTTTCACTGTTAATTCAAAGTCTGAGAAAGTCGAGTCCAAGATGGTGAAACAGTCAATCTCAATGTTGTTAGAACACCCATCACAATAGAACTCTTGCAAACAGTGGAGCTTCATTTTTCTTAAAATGCGTACTCTTCTCCCCCTCTCTTCTTTTATCTGACTTCTCCCTATCTTTCCACCTCGTCTCTTTTGTTTTTTTTCTCTTTTTCTCTTACTATTTTCTCTCTATCGCTTTCCCATCTTTCCTTTGTCAATATCTTTGTTTCTCTTATCCACTTTTTTCTCTCCGACTCTTTCCCTATCACTTCTCTCACTCTCCTTTTCTCTTCATTCCCCTGCTCTCTTTTTGCTGTGACTCCCCCCTCCCTCATATATATATATATATCTCTCTCCCCTTCACTCTTTAGTCTCTAAACTCAATGCGAGCAAAGGTCGAGAAATTAGTCTCTAGTGATTTTGTATGCAAATCTACATTTATCTTTAGTCTAACATTTGTACAGTCACAATCGATTATTCAAAAGAAAATGTCATTATAAAAGTTACATACAGTACAGTCAAATAGTAATGGTTAGCAGAATGAAATTACGTATGCCCTTTTACATGATTAAAAATATGGCCCTTTAGTTTAGAAATTACAAATAACACTCCTTTTCGAATATACTGTACAATATATAGAGAAAAGTATGAAGATACATAGAAGAACAAATTTTGCCGAAAGAATCCCAATATGAAACGAAACTTTAAAATAGTGTTGTCTCGAAAGCTTTGTGATTTCACTGAATACGGATTTAACTAACATCGATCCACGCTGTAAGAGAGACAATCAACAAGAAGTGCTCTTTAATGTTTCCACAAATAAATGTGGATAAAAGGATTAATTTTTCATCTGGGCAATGCTCCGTCTCAGACGACTGAAGATACACAAAGGCCTTTCCCAAGGCGCTGGTGTGCAACTTGTTGAAAAAGGCTCCTATAGACTTTTCCTATAACCGGATTTCAATTGATGTGATTGATCTGTGCTTCGTGGTTAGCAGCATTCACCGCACAGAACACGCGTTCGAGAAAGATGTCGTAAACGCCATGAGGCGCTATATGAAAATCTGGACGCAATGACTCCGCGGGGTCAAGAGGCATCTATACAATCGCTATTAATTGTGAAATTGGTGCATATTACACTATTTCTATTTGGGGGGGGGTAATAAAATTGATTATTGAATCCTTCCGCAGAACGAAAACTCGTCTGTTATCGTGAGACACTGAAGAAGGCAAATTGATAGGAGGATGTGAAGTGGTTCTAGACCGGGCCAATTAGGTTCTCCCGCTACACGAACCTCTTGGATTGAAGTTCATTGTCTTGATTGTTACGAGTTTGGTAGGACTCGGCTATTTGAAAATTCTTCCCTAACACCAATTTGTCAATTCGGACATACTGTACGTATATTGTGACATTTGGAGGAACCATTTTTCCATCATTTTCCACATACGAATTGAAACAAATGGAAAATGCAATAATTCAAGATGAGAGCGCCCGGTCACATATACCAAATGCGACCAGAGGCTTCATTGCTTCCAAGAATGCTGTCATTTCCCACAAGCTCGAGCACTACTCTCCGGACCAACTTGTATTTCCAAAACTCGAAATGGAGAAACGTGATGGGAATTGATATTTCGAATGAAAGAGCCTTGGAAGTCAATCTCTCTGAAAGACTGAGTCGCCTTATGGATAATTGGGAGGTGATTGCTCATCATGCGGTGAATAAATCGGATTTGTCTATTCTGGGTCTAGTACAAGGACTACTAGAACATCAGGACGGTCAACTATTCGCTTTTAGTGGTAGTTTAGTCAAGAGGCCGATTGTCTACCCACAATAAAAACAGTTAGACGGTAAAAATAAACATTCATCACATTGTTACTCAATTCAAATTTGGAGAGAAATAAAAAATCATGTGAAACCTCCAAAAAGGACCATTTTGAAGTCTTTTTTTGAGGAATCAAAATTTGAAATTTTTGCGGAAGGTATATTTATTTTACTTAAACGCTTTGATAGCATACAGTATCTCTTTTTCAATTAAATTATTCTATAATATCCGTCTAATGAGTGAACACATTTTCATCCATCTTTCGACAGTTTATTTAGAGCATTCGAGCATGTTGCAGCAGTACCCAAAGGGGAACAAAAGGCGGAGGAACTATATAAAAATAAAATAAATTTAATAAATTACTCATTTTTATAATAGCCAAAACCCTATAGTCTAAATATAAACATGCTACTGTATAATGCTCTGAAACAGCTATTAATAAAAGATTGGTGAAAATGTACTCATTCCTTAGACAGAGATATTTGTGTAACCCTCAACATACCAGTGGGTGCAATATCACCCCAGATCAATTTAATAATGCGATAGTTATTTTTTCCTTTCGAATTTTGTTTTTATGTATCAGGACTTTTCCTAAATATGTGTTTTAAATTATTTTAAGATCGTTTGTTTGAATAACAAAAATATAATACCTTTTCCGCTATAATAATTTAAAAAATATCCGACGTTGTTTACCAGTAAGGCCAGCAAGGCGGAAGGCTCTTTTCGATTGGATTGGATTGGTTGTTATAAACACTCCAATATTATTTTTTACATTTACAGTATAGATTGTTTATTCTTTATTTATTGTATTTTCTTTTTACATCAATTTTCATTTAGGTATAAGTGACTTTTTAATCCACAAAAGAAGTATATTTACATTTTTACATCAAAGATAATAAGTAATAGTACTGTATCTACTAAATAATAAGAGTATGTCAAGTTTCTTGGGTGAAACAGTTAGGAGTCAGGATCACACTTGTACTGTATACCTCATGTGCTGCACATATCGGTCGATTGCAGCCTTGACAGAGTTCTTGTGAGCTGTAGACACGAGAAGAAGTTGTCCAGATCATGTCAGCATATCAGACAAATGTAATACTCCGCGTAGTCCTTGACCCCATTTCGGGTACGCATTGCCAACACGACCAATGTAAGGTCCCCGATTCAAACAATATAGTACGAAGTTGCTTCGCAAAGTCCCCACAGTTTTTACATATTTGCTTGGCTTCGATGATATGTACATTTTAAATGAGCACCGTCCACCAAAGATCACTAACTGTTCATCAATAGTGCCAGCTTATAGGTGCATAGGTATGGTTGTATAGTTATACGTTTCGTTGTTCATCGAAAGAGAGATGAATAACAAGTCAAGGGAGAATCAATAAATTATTCTCTCTCTCTCTCTCTCTCTCTCTCTGTCTCTGCCTCTATGTCTATGCCTGGTATATTGAAAGTATACATCACATATATGCATCTATGGGTACACGATATTGAATAATTGTTATACTTTAAAACTTTAATTTAGAGTTTAGAAAAAGAAAATAACAACGTAAGTTTTTTTCTTGGTATGTTGTGGGGTAATTTAATCGAAAAGGCGATACTATGGTCCGTTTTGGAGGTCAGGGGATGGAGAGATGTAATTTTATTCGGCACCATTCCATTCCTCTCAAACCTTTGATTAAGTAGCATTGTGATGAACGTTTATTTCAATCGTCTTAGCTATTTTTATTGTATGTGAATAATCGGCCTCTAAAAGCGTAGTTGACCGTCCTGATATTCTACATAGTAGTCCTTGGTCTGGTATTAACGCTATGCCTGATGATCGGTCTACCACTGTATTTTGGCGTTGACTATTGTATATCAATTATGTATTTGAATATTTGGAAAACGGCCATTTTTTATTACATCTCATAAATCTCCTATACAATTCATCATGTCAATATGCGATTCGAATACGCTACAAAAATAAAATAAAAATAAATAGGCATTGATCATTCAAACCTGCTAAAAGGCAACAGCGCAGATCTGTGTGTTTAATATTATAACCAACTGTGTGCAGAAACTGACTCGAATAACACAGATGTTTAGGAAACATATGATCATTCCCCAAAGCGCCGTGCACCATCACAGGCTACTATAGCATTACCATGCTGCATGTATACTAAATTGGATTGAGGGAAGGATTGTTGATCCCAATAGAATTTTCCCAAAATCCATATCCGCACACAGGATAAGCGAGAAATTGACAGAAATGGTTCAATAATTAATATATTAGTGCTGTTAAAGCGAAACGTTTATCATCATATATTAACTATGCCAATTTATTAGAAGGTTGTTCAACTTAATGCAAATGTATAAAAGTTAAATAATTTCTTCCTTCTTATTGTTCTACAGAAATGCCGGTGGTGTGACGTCACAAATTGTTTTATCGAATATACGCGGTCCGTTCCCAAAATAAATGCGTATTTGTCCATTGATTAACATTAAAATTGGTGAAACGATCAAGAAAAACATCAGTCATTCAACATATTCACCGTTTTTTTGGTAAACATCTTTTTAAAAAAACGGGGAATCAGACCATGTATTCCATCCTGTAACCCACTCGACTTGGATAAGGTCACTGAAGTACTGGCGATACGCTGCGTTGATGGCATCAATATCACCAGATCACTCCACTCAAACCCTCTCCTCTGTTCCTTGATACGAGAAAAGGAAAAAAGACACAAGAAGACATATCGAAAGAGTAGGCCAGTCGTCCTTAAGAAACTCCTAAACTTGCCCATAGAGTGTGATAATCATTATCCTTCAATGCAATGCAACGCTGCACTGGCACTATACATATAGAAGGTGATAGAATTACTGCAAAGATAGGCTAGGAATGCCATTCACACCCGACCCTACTCTCCTTTTTTGTCTCCTTGTAACTTTTTCTTGTTTCCACGTATCAAGGAGAGAAGGAGGCTTCGAGGGGAGCGATTCGTTGGTGTTGATGCCATCACAGTAGTGTAACGCCAGTCTCTCAGTGTCATGTCCAGGGGATGGTTTACAGAATGGTGATTATTTCTTGTTCTTTTCACCGATATTCGTGCATAAATAAAGTTTTTATGGAGAAATACACACTAGATTTGGGATGACCATAGCTAATAATATCATTCCTTGCAGAGAAAATGAAATTGGAAACTCATGTAACACGAGCGGCTATTTTTTTTTTTAAAATACCGTAATGACACTGAGTGGTGAGTATTCGTGGATGTGTGTGTGTGTGTGAACGTGTGTATCTGTGGTAACTTGCGCGTCCAGGAAAATAACATGTACAAAAAATAAATAATACACATGGCAATTTGTAATTTGAAGAGTGTAAGTGAGGGGAGAGACGTGGAGGGGACTGGGCGTAGCATTACACCTGGCTAAGATATAGACACTTCTCAGTGTCCACAGGCAAAGCGCAGCAGTTGTTCGTTTCGTCGTGTCTGGTGCCACCATCCAACTGTCTTCTCTGCTGCGCCATCGTCATCTGCTGGCTATTGCTCAGATGATTGTTGTACAGACCTTGCCCGGTGCTGCTTCTCCTCCTGCCGCCTGTCAAATTCTGAAAACCGCAACAGATCGCCGCACAGATATCGACCATCACCTCAACGACCTCGAAGATGGTGAGGATGCTCATGCCCAACCAAAGTCCGAGTATGCCGCCCACTTCGGAGAGGACTTCGAGAAAGGTGTAGGTGTATTGCTCATTGTGCACATTTGTTTTAATCATCATCGGATGAATGACGACGCGAGCGAAATTCCGATGGATCAGTTCGGTCGACGAGTTCCAATTGCTTTCGTTGCGCGGATCGATGTCGAAAAAGTCACTGGCGATGGCCTTGAATGAGCCGTTGGGATGGGTAACCGCCGGCACGATGACGTCCTGGAGGACCCGATAGAGGTCGAAATCGCGGGGCCACGGTGCCGAGCTCAAGTAGTGCTTGTAAACGGCCGATCTGCAGCCCAACAAGCAATCCTCCTGCTCCTTTTCGGGATGGGTCGCGTCGGCGTAGACCGCGTTGTGGCAGGCCATTCGAACGCGGAATCGGTCCGCCACCTCCCTGCCTGGGCCGGTCGAGGCTAACTTAGTGCCCATGACAACATAGAGCAAGTATTCCTCGATGGAGTGTTTGGGTATTTCGTCCAATGGCTTGTTATTCACCCGTAGGAGCTCCTCCAAATAGGACGTGTAGTTGTAACAGACTTCGTGGGGCATCTGGTCGAGAAAGATGGGATATTTGTGCGACAGACAGCCGCACTGTTTGACCATATGCTTCTGGTATTGGTGCAGCTTGCAATCGGCCTCTTCCATGTAGTAAGGCTGATAGACGTGGGTCGAGTTCTCCAGAATCATCGTGCGGACCGTGGCCTCCGGGCGTTGTTCCAAGCAGTGCATCGTTTTCCGATCCAATCGGTGTTCGTAGTACATCTCCAGTCCCACCTTGGCGTATTGGCCGTTGGAGACGATGAAGCCCTGACTCTTCGGATGGGCGTGGGTGAAGGGGTCGTGAATGGCTATCTTTAGTCCGGCCGGCTCGTAGGCGTCCTGGAGAATGCGGGCGTAGTAGTTCTTCCCTGTCTCGTGAGCGGTGAGAAACTGGGTGATATTGGCCAGAGTGAAGAAGGAGTTCTGCACCGACTGCAGCGTATAGAGCTTGTCTTTGAACTCGACAATGTCCTCCGTGGCTGTGTAGGCGATGATCACGAGACCCTCCTCCGGGTTTGTCGTAGTGATGTTGCGAAATTTCGGCCGAAACGTGTAGCAGTTCCAATAGTAGGGGTCGTTGAGGAGGACAAAATCGTCCATGCAACTCTGGCCCCGGTACGTGCAGCTGAAGATAAGCTCGTTGGACGGGTAGAAGCTGCGCCGGAAGGAGGAATAGGTGGCCTTCTGGCGGTCGATGATGTCCCGATGAATTTGGGTGTCCACTGTGAAGTTGCTGGCGTATAGGCGAAGTTCGCGGAGCGAATACATACTGCCCAGGACAATATAGTCCTCTAGTGTGTGCCCATAGCGGTTAGGCTCATGCAGTCTGGTGTACATACGCTGCGTGGTCGGGTTCAGGCTGCACAGGGTGATGTCGGGAAATGTAAAGTTCTCCGTCTGATGATCAATCTCGGTGGACACCGGGGTGGAGACGTAGTTTTTGATGTGCATGTGCAAGTGGAGAATGACCATAGCCAGCCCGAAAGTGACCAACAGGAACCAGTAGATCCGGTTTCGCTTGTGTCTGGAGGAGAGGAAATGACTCACGCCATGAAGCGTCGATCTTTGGCCGCAGGATGTCAGCAGAGGACAGAGGAAAGCGCAGCACTGTGTCTGACTGGGTTTCCGGAACGAAATGCTGTTTTGTCGCATCGCGCCCAAGCAGTCAACAATTACACCACCACAGGAAATTTATTCTGAGACGACTTTGGATAAACTTTCTACTTTGGATAAACAACAATATTTATTTGAAGGGTGGCAGAAAACTCTCAGCTCTCCTCTGCTCTTCTCACAAGAATTTTAAACGACGACACAGCAACATAATTGGCCAATCGACTGACCAATCAAAATCGCAGCCAGTTATGTTCACTCTCATTCGTGCTACTACTACTGTAGGCAGACAATCTTCCACGCTAATTTATTTTAATAATTCCACTTAGAACGTTTAGGATAAGACAAGAGAAGAGATAAGATATGCGTTTAACATGTTAGTTGAATGGTGACAAGTTTTCGTGGTTCGCATGATCCTTCATCAGACCGAAAGAATGTTTGCTTTTTCTGCAGAAAGTCTAGGCTGACGGTACCAACTCCATTTTCTTCATATACTAACGTTTATTCGCCTTTTCTCCGGAGCTCTTTCCATTCTTCAAGTCTCTTCTCTGCTTCATCTCACCCTCTGTGCTCCAGTCCATTAATTAAATGACAAAAATAAATGGATTGCAGTGGCGGTCCCAGGGGGGCCTCATATTGAGTCCAGACCGATTCTAAGTTATAATTTGGCTGTCATGGCTAAATACGGAGTAGGTTTAAAATCGAGACAAAATCTCATGTGATTCTTCTATGATACGATAATTGCTTAGCATAAACATTCATTAATTTATCAGAGCACTGTCAAGCACGTGATGGACATTCCACACGACATTTAATGTGTGGTCGTTACAGTATTGTTTTCAAATTTAAATAAAATAAGAAATGTTTAATCCATTTTTCTCCTTAAAACTACATAAGTTACAAATATTTACAAAATATGACTATACTGTACATATGAGTTTCTTTCAGGGGAGTACCTACATGCATATAGCGCATACGCTCTATTGTATGCCGTGGCGTATATTATCGATTTCAATGATAGGAGCTCCCGTATATCATTTGCCACTTTTTTCTGTTTATTTTTCATTTGAGACAGATGAAAAACAGAAAATGAAATCTGAGACCTGAGTATGAAGGGAAAAAAGTAAAGGAAAGAAAATACTTAATGAATAGGCAAACTCTGACTCACGCATCACTGACTTTATGATCTCTCAGCCTTTTTCCACATCCGCGACCATGACTCCGGTTATATTGTCGTTGTCATTCAGACGCCGCCCTCCTCCACATCCACAACCATGACTCCTGCTTCTGGTGTCGTTGTCATTCAAACGGCGCACTCCACCACATCCACAACCATGACTCCTGCTTCTGGTGTCGTTGTCATTCAAACGGCGCACTCCTCCACATCCACAACCATGACTTTTGCTTCTGGTGTCGTTGTCATTCAAACGGCGCACTCCTCCACATCCACGACCATGACTCCTGCTTCTGGTGTCGTTGTCATTCAAACGGCGCACTCCTCCACATCCACGACCATGACTTCTGCTCCTGATGTCTTTGTTATTATTGTTGTTGTTGTTGTTGTACAGAGGGTCTCATCAGTAGAGCCGGAACTCCCTCAGATACAAGTCCACCGACACGGATTCCTCTGAGAGGCCGTGCCAGTAAATACATCTAACTTGGGCATACAAAGTGTCTCAGAAGGGATGTTAAACCGTTTAATATCCTCCAGATGAGGCTGTGTGATTAACATGAAACATAGGTAGACACCAGCCCTCACCCAAGCAATACCCAAACTTTCTACGGCATTATGCGCCTCAGAAGGGTGGTTGCAATTTAACTAAAAGCCCAACTTTCACAGAACACCACACATAGTATGCCCAAGCTTAACCAAGATGTCCTGTAGCGCGTGAATTCGCATCACCCCTCAGGGTGGACCCGGAGACACCGTGTGCGTCGAGGCACAAGTGATCTCAAGGTGGTCCGATATACTTTCCATATTCCGTTTCAAAATGGTTTCATCTTTTAAGCCAGGAATCTTGTTCCTCATTTTGGGTGACCAGACTTTATCATGATGTTGGTCATTTCCAAGAAGTTGAGGAACATAGACACTTCCCTCACAGCATCCTGCAATGTGAGCTGCAAATTGTGCGCCATACAATGCGTAAACACAGCACGTGCTTCTTCCATTTTCAAACGGGCTTGGACACCTGAAAACTGACCAGAGGTTGTTCTGGCTAATTCATAACCTTGACCTCGGCAACATGAAATGTCCAGTCCAAGTCGCACAATGATGTCCTTGATACAGTTGGAAACTGCTTCAGCATCAAAATACTCTCGAATTCACGAAAACCAAAGAAGTCTTCAGCCACACGAAAATTTCGATCGACGACAAAGCGATTCAGCATCATCAAAATGCTCGAATTCATGAAAACCAACGAAGTCTTCAGATACACGGAAGTTTTGATCGACGAGAAAGCAAGAATTCATCTGCTTCATCAGCAATGACGTTGTAGTGGTATTTACCTTGAGACTCTTTACACTGACTTTCTCTACTATCTTCCGTATCACTTTGTTGGCCATCATTTGCAGAATTTCATTTTAGTTATTCTTCTTCGTCAACCATTCTTTCAACGCCTCAACGTATATTCTCCATGTAGTTTGAACATGTGGTAATAGTTGCCTCTATTTACTTCGTTTTCATGGTCATGACTTCTGAATGTAAGTCCTTGTTTTAAATATCGAAGAGAAGAAAGAATACGGAGCAAACAATTGCGTGCAACTTCAATCTTCTTGCTCTTCGTGAAGTAGAGAAAACACTGGACACTTTATTTGTGTACCTGGCCTATTTTCGTGCGTTTTGAATGCTTCACCAGAATTCTTTCAATTATCATCGAATTCTGTGATGGTAAATGTTTGCTCGCTGCACATGCTGATAGTCAATTTCAAGTTAATAACTTGTCATACGAAACTGCAAGTATGGCACATAATCTTCTGTTCCATTGTGGACTAATGCACCATTTATATTTAGAGAAAGCAGCAAGATTGTAGCTTTATTTCTTCTTGTTGAGTCAAAATTATGTTATTGGAAAAGGTCTCTTTAGTTAGATTTCCGTGTAAGACAATTAGATTTCTACGTGGTCTCTACGGGGTCACCCCACTAAACCAGTAAGGTTTCGCTAACAGTAACCGAAATGCAGTGGGATAACGCAGAAATTGCTTGATCACCAGTGAGCTAACGCAGATTCTGCTTTGGAACCAGTGGGGTAACACCGTTACCTCCCGTTACCACCGGGCTACAACCCCTGATTCTTATCTCGCAGGTGCACAAGATTCGGGAAACAAGTGCGCAGCGGTTTGTCTATACTGGATTGCTGCATGCAAATGCTGAAGGAAAATGTTAAGAAGCCTATAAGGTAGCAAAAGTATAATTCAAAATTTTGTCCGACTTTCCAAATTATTCTATATACCTGTCTAGGAATCATTCAACTTCAGACAGAATGCAGCGCAGAAAGCAGAGAAGCAAAATGTGTGCACTGTGTTGTGGTTGCTCTGATGTTCACCTACCTAAATTGAATTGATTGCACACACTGCGCAAGTCAGATATCATTATCTGCTTTTGGCGGGCAAATCGATGTGTGAAATCCATTCCTAGTATAATAAACAACGTCTTGTGATATGTGTGGGATATCATCTGTAATTCACTTCAAAACCTTCTGAAATTGTATCGTTAGCAGCGCAGGCTAACATTAATCAAACAAAAATTGTGCTGGTGGTCGGTTATCAGCCAAAAAAAATCTTCACATCTCTCGCCCATCCACTGTGAATTCATGGTGTTTGCGGTGTCAATTAATAATTTGTTGTACCTACCTACATGCATCTATGATCGCATCTCTTGCAAACACTTGTTGAATGTAGTATGTTTCTCCTTCTCTGAAAGCCATTAATATGAAACATTACACACATTATTTTGTATATAAGAATAAAATTGGGAGTATGCATATGCAAAACATGGTAGAGCTAAAAGATATTCAGGCTCCGCCGCCTATGTTTCTATACTTTTAAAGTTTTGATAGTTTTGAAGGACATAGTTTATTTGTCTATTTGTCAGATTGAAATTTTCATCATCTATAGACTCATTCAATTTTTGTATAGAGAATGTCATTAAATATCTTACCTTGCTATGTTTTCTAGATTTGATTATGTTTTCATTTTTCAATTAGATATTTCTATCGTAATTTAAAATGTTTGGTATACTACATTTGGTGCTTTATGATAAACATTGGGGTTTTTATTAGTTATTTGTTCTTGTTATACATGATGTTTGTTTCATAAAAATGGAAGAAAATGTACCAGGTGCTGGAAAGTAAGCGGAATAAATATGGACTGAATCCCGAAGCCGTGCATATCACAGTAGATGCTATGGACAAGAAATAGACACGACAGAACCGAAGGAAAGTGCGAATAGAAAAGGTCAAAACACTGCAGTGCGCAGAGAGATCGAAAGGGATAAAAAAGTGATGGACAAAACAATGTCAATATCCTGAGTAGATTGACCACGAAGGAAACAACTCAATGGAGAAAGAACAGGTGGAAAGAGCCAGGCCAGCATTACAATGCAATACGGAAGAGTACTGTATAATTACAGTACAGAACAAGAATATGCCAAGGAAATGCGGACAATGTACATAGAATAACTAAACAATAAAGATGGACGACTAGCCGGCCTACCTTTAGAAAGGGAAAATAACCTAGAAACTTAAACCATTGACCCCGATACCTGCTGGGTATATAGTGAGAAAGGGCAGTGGATATGTTTGCAGCAAGGAGAGCGGTCGGTGTAGGCGAGATCCCAGCAGAAATGATAAAGGTGCTAGACGACGCAAAAGTGAAGTGAAGACTAACTTATGTACAGTACATAGTAATTAGATCTACAACACGAAGCAGGACCAAAGAATTCCCTTAAAAATATTGTATTATCAATAAAGTTGCAGGAACAGATAAAAAGGTCACTTTTATTAAGAATTATAGAGAAAGAGGCTTGGACAGGCGAACCTGAGAGCACGGTATTCAAAACCTGTCACTTGACTGTTTGCACCTACAGTATATGATGATGAGTGCAAAGCAAACTTATGAGTATTCTGAATTTTCGTTTCTCCTTTTCGCCTGGGAATTATCTTTTTTTAACTGTGATCCTAAATGTCCCATTTTGAGTCATATTTCCTAAACATATTTCAGTAGAACCCATATTTTGCTGTTAAGGCAGAGTTTGCATCGGGACTGTCGGTATATACGTCTTTTTGTTGTGTAAATCTGATTGTGGTACTGCGTAAAACCTATTAAAAAAGCTTATATATACCAGCCGGTAGTGCTGCATTCAACTCTCCTGTTGCAAGTTGGGGAAAGATGATTTATTGGCGGTTTTTTGCTAGAGCATGATTAAAAACGTGTTTCTTGCCAGGTTGACTTATAACCAAGCTGATTTAAAGAGGTATGTCAGTGGATTACCGCTGCACGAATCGCCGAAATGTTCTGAGGGCGTTATGATCTGCTGAAGACTCCGTAGACTGGCATAGGAGTAAGAATTTGTACAGAATATACGCGTACATGTAGTTTATGTTATAACCAAGTGCCGCATCAAACAAAATCAAATAAAAGTTCCATAAACATCGGTGGTGGCGTATTTGTGATAGATGCCATGCGGCCTATATACGTATGGAATACGGTAGCAAACAGGCATACAATGCAGAAAATCAATTTCTTGGCAAGAGGTTACAAAAGTGTTTAAATATGAGCTGCACAAAAACATTGTTAACTGTGTTCTTATCTGGCAATACTTCTAATTATATTTTCATTGTAAAACTAATGACATGAAAGACACAAGAAAAGAACACCTATGCATATATAATACTCATCTAATTTGCTTCCAAGAAACCATGAAGACAACAGTATAGCTGAGTAGGCAGGCGTGTTTATCACAGACAAACTGTTAACGTCCACACGGTGACTTAACTGTCTTTAAAAAACGTGAGTTCAAGGTCATTTGACAAGAACCACAATACAGTAAAAATAACACAGTAGCCTACATCTGTTAGGAGAACACTTTCAGAAAAAAGAGGCACTGTTATTAGTTAATGACTGTGTAACGGCCGAAACCGGTTGCCAATACATGTTTAGCATAAGTGTGGTTCTCCTTTTCATTTTCCGTATAAATTTTAAGTTATTATATATTTTTCGATTTGTATGTCGTTGAAACAAATACAGAAAAGCAAAATCATCTATATTTAATTGTGTTTTGTTTAGTTTGGTTAATCAAATAACACAGGGTGTCCATAATGTTTGGAACCAACTTTGAACAGCAATAAAAGTTTGATGAATGAAAATAATGAAAAACAGTTTGCTGTACGTCAAAAGTAACATTTCAGAGTTTTATTGAATGCGTAAGATAAATTATTTAAATTTTGAAATCTCAGTCAAATATCAAAATATTCACTTAGTACAGCATTCTGCATCTTATAAATTTGAAATGACGACTGCGCAAGAGAAAGCTAAATGCGTGATTTGCTAGTTCGTCGAAATTTGCAAACACTATATGGAAGAGTTCCACCTAGCCGAAAAACAATACGATCATGGCACACAAAATTCAAGGAATTCGGCAGTATCCTGCGAATAAAGGGAACTGGTCGGCCAAGCACATAGAAAGGGGACGTCGACCGCATCCTGAAGCTTCTCACGAGTTTGTGCGGAACACGAACGGGATAGCCTAAAGCTGAATGTGTGATGTGCTTTAATTGCGTGATCGTGTTATTGGTCCGTTCTTCTTCGCTGAGAAGACTGTGAAGGCCACCAACTATCTTGCGATGTTAAATAACTCTATTCTTGCACAGATAGAAAGCATCAAGAAGAACGTCCTTTTCCAACAGGATGGAGCTCCTCTACATAGGAGTACTGTAGATGTATGCGCAAGTTATTGGATGAGCACTTTGCCGGCAGATGGATTGGATGTAGTGATTCCATTCCTTGACCTCCTCGATTGCCCCTGAATTTCTTCCTTTGGGGTTATGTGAAGGATATGGCGTTTCGAACGAGGGTACTTAATGTTGAAGATCATCGAAATCGCATCACTGAGGCAATGTGCACAGTAGGTGAAGGTCTGTTTTGTTGTACATGGCAAAAGATCGGTTACAGGTTGGACATTCTACGCGTGACAAACGGCGATCATGTAGAAGTGTTGTAATATAAATTTGAAATTAACATTTAAAATATATGCAATTTTTTCGAATTCTGATCACGTGTGTTGTTCTTGAGAGTTTTTGGCATTGGATGTGCCACTAAATAAAACTTAATAATGTTGCTTTTGTCATACAGCAAACTGTCTTTTATTATCTTCTTTCGACAAAATTATATTGCTGTTTAAAGTTGGTTCAAAACTTTAGAACACCCTGTATATTAAATACTCTGTCTATAAAGTGAGATTTAAGAAAAGATAATATAAGAAACGTTTATTAATCGAATGATAGTCTAAAGATTTATAAAAATGTAGAAAATACCAAAATATAAACTTGCATGTTTTTCTTGATCCATCAATTTATCATAAGATTTTTTTTGGATTACCTGGAATCTGTTTGTTTGACTGGATTTTGGTAGGTCAGGATGGTGTAGATTATCCACATGAAAAATGTGCTTGCTAGTGTTGATGCGAACATTAGTGCTTTCATAAGTGAATCTTTTTCGCTACCCTGTCTGCCTTATCCATTTGTTTAAAACCTTTTTGTGTTGCCTCCAAAAGATTTATCGATTAAATTCAGCAGTCAGAATCAAGGAAAAACAGAACTATTAATACTTTTACATTGTATTTATAATCACAGTTGTCGAGCAAAACGACTATTCAACCTTGTGGTAACAAAGAATCGTCGCGGCTTCTCCTGTTAGACTTTTCCAACGGATTCGATAGAGTGGATATCGGATTTTTTATTCGCAAGTTGCTACGCTTTGACTTCCCCTATTTCATCCCCCACCCGCTAGCCTCTTTCCTAAAAGTGTGCTATCAACGCGTCAACGTCAACGGAAAAGTATTCCCCTGGCTGCCAGTACACGCCGGTGTCCCCCAGGGAATCCTAATCGACCCTATCGCCTCCATCATCCTCGTCAACAATCTGTACGCCGACATCAAATATGTTTTCGACTCACCCCTGCCTGAATCCATTAGCGATCCATCAACCTCCACCATGCAAGTGCGCATTAACACCACTCAAAGTGGTGGAACAACATGAAAGTCATCGCGAAGAAAACACAAGATATTCGAATTTCTGTTCCTCGGCAGTACCCAAAAGGGCAAACCCCCATATTGTTAATGCTGAGGAGATTGTACCATCTTCACAGTGAAATTACTCGGCTTCACAATTCAACAAAACCCAGTAGCGGATCTTGTGGGGGGGCAGGGGGGCGGCTCCGCCCCTGGGGAAGGTCTCGCCCCCCCCCCCGTGCTAAATTCCTAGATCCGCCACTGACAAAACCTGTCATAGAACTGCCACATCGACGCCATTGTCCGGAAAGCAAGCAAACGCATATATATACACTACGAATACTGCAGCGTTTAGACGTCAAACCCGAAGATTCCGCCCGTACGTATACCAGTCTCATAAGACTTGTGCTAACCTACTGTTCCCCGATATGGTTCTCCTCCACCACCATCGGCCAACGTCGAGCGCTTGTGTCGATTGAACGACGAGCACTGAAGATGATCGCCCCTTCTGTGGACTACGAGAACGCGCTGTCCACATTGGGAATAACACCTCTCCTGATCGACCCACTTGGAAGACCTGTCTGCCGCCTTCTTCAGGACAGCAACCAAGGAGCAGTCAGGCGAACTGAAGCGCATTCTTGATCCCCACAGAGCCGGCCCTCTCTGCACAAATCTCTGAAACCGGCGCCCCTTCGTGTTCCGCACGAGGACTGAACGATTGTTTCAAACAATCCTTTTCCCCATTCCATGCTGCACGTGTGTTCAAGGTTGACTAATGTCATTTCTATTTTATCTCTGTACTAACAAACCTCATATTGTGGTTTTTAAGAATAAACGAAGCTTTGACAATTACGTCTGATAGAGAGCAGTTTGGATACATTTCCTGATTCCGGCAATTTGTCAGTTTTTAAATCGAGCAGAACCGTTTTTAAATACGTCTTTGCATCTCTATGAAAGGGTCTATCTGTCTATAGTATAGGTCCGTCACGCTTATGTTCAAAGTCGATTTTAGTTTGCCGTTTGGGATTGATTTTAGTTGTTTTAGAGTGACGTGACCTAATGGATAAGTGTCTAGCTGGCTCCTGAGCAGAAGATTGCGGGTTCGAGACCCACCATGAGTTAATTATCTACTTTGAGTTGGACAGCAATTTGTGATCTTATTATTATTATTATTCCCGGTCGGGTGGGTGCGTCAGCACCCCGATCTCCGTGAGGAAGCTCAGCACCCTGGCCTCGTCCGC